>CAUYRB010083150.1:0-24286 GCA_963574695.1 Propithecus perrieri | reverse complement strand
TTTTCTATATATCCTTAGTTGTCCGATTAATTTCTTTCTATTTTTAGTAGAGACAGGGTCTCGCTCTTGCTCAGGCTGGTTTCGAACTCCTGAGCTCAAACAATCCACCCGCCTCGGCCTCCCAGAGAGCTAGGATTACAGACGTGAGCCACCGCACCCGGCCCAAAAAACAAACTTTTAATTTCATTGTTCTTTTGTATGTTTTTGTTTTAATTTCATTTATTTCTGCTCTGATATTTATTTCTTTTCTTCTACTAATTTTGGGTTTGATTTGTTCTTGTTTTTCTAGTTCTTTGAGATGCATTGTTAGGTCGTTTGTTTGAAGCTTTTCTGCTTTTTTGATGTAGGCATTTATTGCTATAAACTTTCCTCTTATTACTGCTTTCGTTGTATCCCATAGGTTTTGATATGTTGTGTTTTCATTTTCATTTGTTTTGAGAAATTTTTTAATTTCCTTCTTAATCTCTTCGTTGACCTACTTGTCATTAGGGAGCATATGGTTTAATTTCCATGTGTTTGTATAGTTTCCAATGTTCCTCTTGTTATTGATTTCTAGTTTTATTCCATTGTGGTCAGAGAAGATAACTGATATGATTTCAATTTTTGTGAATTTTTAAAGTCATGCTTTGTTGCCTAACATGTGGTCTATCCTGGAGAATGATCCATGAGCTGAAGAGAAAAACGTGTATTCTGCAGCTGTTGGATGAAATGTTCTATAAACATCTATTAAGTGCATTTTGTTTATAGCACAGATCAAGTCCAGTGTTTCTTTGTTGATTTTCTGTCTGAATGATCTGTCCAGTGCTGGAAGTGGAGTGTCGAGGTCTCCAATGATTATTGTATTGGAGTTTATCTCTCTCTTTACTTCTGATATTTGCTTTATATATCTGGATGCTCCAGTATTGGATGCATATACATTTAGAATTGTTACATCCTCTTGCTGAATTGAACCCTTCTTCATTTTATTTCCTTTCTTTTCACCTTCTTTGTCTCTTTCTGTAGTTTTTGTCTTGAAATCTATTTATGTGATAGAAGTATAGCTGCTCCTGCACTTTTTTGATTTACATTTCCATGGAATATCATTTTCAATCCTTTATTTTCAGCCTATGTGTATCTCTATAGGTGAAATGGGTTTCTTGTAGATGACATATGGTTGAGTCTTGTTTTTTTAATCCACTCATCCACTATGTCTTTTGATTGGAGAGTCCATTCACATTCAATGTTATTATTAATAGTTAAAAACTTATTACTGCCATGTTGCTATTTGATTTCTTTTTGTTTTAGTTCCTCTCTTTCTTTCTCCCTTTCTTCCTATCTTCCTCTGTTAAAAGTTATTTTCTCTGGTAGTGTGTTTTAATTTCTTACTTTTTATTTTTTGTGTATCTGTTTTTTTATTTGAGGTTACCATGAGGCTTACAAAAAAAATAACCAATTATTTTAATCATATGACAACTGTGGTTACAAACAAGCAAATAAGCAAGAAAAAAGAAGTCTAACTTTTAAGTTCATCCTCCCCACATACTTTTTAACTTTTTATTGTTTCCATCTATATCTTTTTATACTATCTATCTCTCAAAAAGTTGTAGCTATTTTTGATAGGTTTGTCTTCTAGTCTTCCTACTCAAGATATAAGTAGTTTATACACCACAATTATAGCAATAGAGTATTCCATGTTTGTGTCCTTACTGTTACCAGTATGTTCTATACCTTCAGATGATTTCTTATTGTTCATTAACATCCTTTTCTTTCAGATTGAAGAACTCCTTTTAGTATTTCTTGTAGGACAGTCTGGTGTTGATAAAAATCCCTTAGTTTTTGTCTGGAAGGTCTTTATTTCTCCTTCATGTTTGAAGAACATGTTTGCAAGATATAATATTGTAGGTTTAAAGTTTCTCGCCCACCCCCCCACTTTAGGACTTTGAATATATCATGCCATTCTCTCCTGGCCTGTAATGTTTACACTGAGAAGTCTGCTGACAGATGTATTGGAGCTCCTTTACATGTCATTTTTTTTCTTTATCCTTGCTTCCCTTAGTACCTTTTCTTTATTCATGACTTTAGGAGCTTGATGATTAAATGTTTTGAGGTAATCTTGTTTGGGTTAAATCTGCTTGGTGTTCTGTAACCTTCTTCTTCCTGAATATTGATATCTCTCCCCAGGTTTGGAAAGTTCTCATCATTATTTTTTTGACTAAACTTTCTACCCCAAGCTCTCTCTCTCTACCTTCTCTTTAAGGCCCATAACTCTTAGATTTGCTCTTTGGGGGCTATTTTTTGGATATTGTACGCATGCTTCATTTTTTTTCCTTTTTTCTGTATGACTGTATATTTTTGAATAGCCTGTCTTCAAGCTCACTAATTCTTTCTTCTGCTTAATCTATTTTGCTGTTGAGAGATTCTGATGCATTTCTCAGTTTGTCAATTGAATTTTCAGCTCCAGAATTTCTGCTTTTTTTTATTATTATTATCTCAATCACTCTGTTAAATTTCTCTGATAAGTTTCTAAATTCCTCTGTGTTGTCTTGAAGTTCATTGAGCTTCTTCAAGAGAGTTATTTTGAATTCTTGGATGAAAGGTCACATATCTCCATCACTCTAGGATTTGTCACCAGTACCTTATTTAGTTCATTTGGTGAGGTCATGTTTTCCTGGATGTTTTTGATGCTTGTGTTGTTTGTTAATGTCTGGGCGTTGAAGAGTTAGGTATTTATTTTAATCTTTTCAGTCTGGGCTTGTTTGAACCCATCCTTTCTAAGAAGGCTCTCCAGATATTCAAAGGGAATTGAATGTTATGATCTAAGTCTTTGGTCATTACAGCCATATCAGCACTAGGGGTGCCCCAAGCCCAGTAATACTGTGATTCTTGCAGACTCCTGGTGGTACCAGCTTGATTGACTTGGGCAAGATGTGGGAGAACTCCTTGGATTACCAGGCAAAGTCTCTTCACTCTCTTCCCTCACTCTCTGTGCTAGACTGTTGGAGTTGGGGGAGGAATGATATTGGCATTCCCTCATGACTACCAGTACCAGCTCATACCTGAAGCCAGCCCAGCCTGACACAAAGCCAGTGGTGACTGTTGCCTGGCTACCTCTGATGTTTATTCAAAGCCCAAGAGCTCTTCAGTCAGCAGGTGATGAATCCTGCCAGGACTGAGTTCTTCCCTTCAGGGCAGCATGTTTCCTTCTGGCCCAGGGTGGGTCCAGAAATACCATCCAGGAACTAAGGCCTGGGCTCAGTAGTCTCAAGAGTCTGGTTGGTACTTTATTTTGCTGTGGCTAAGCTTGTTCCCAAGCTGCAAAACAAAATCCTCTCAACTCTTCTCTTTCCTTTCCCCAAGTGGAAGAAGACACTCCCGGAGCTGTACTGCCTGGAGTTGGGAGAGTGGGTGACATAGGGACTAGTTTGGCTGCCACAACTAGTGTCTCACTGGATCACATGCACCCCATGTCCACTGGCTCCGAGCCAGCACAGCCACAGGAATTGCCCAAGGACTGCAACTTTTGTGACTTGACTGCCTTACAAATTTATTCCAGGCTCCATTCCACTTTTTGTCAGCCAATGGTGGAGCTAGTCAGAACTCAGGTTTCAGGGTGGAGGATTTCTGGGCTGGTCTAAATGCTCCCTCTGTGGGCACCGGCAGAATTCTGTCCTGTGCTGTGTTCCCCCGTGACAGGACAGCCCTGAGTTCCAATGCAAAGTCCCACAATCACTTCACTATCCTTCCCCAAGGCACATAAATTCTCCCTCCACTCATTGTGCTGGTGCAGCACTGTGGGGGATGGGGGTGGGGAGCGCAGGCAATGCAAGATTGTCTTTTCTGCCCTCTTCAGTGCCTCTTTCCTTGATATAATGTTTAAACCAGGTATTGTGTTCACTCACCTGATTTTTGGTTCTTCTGAAAATGTTTCTTTGCATGGATAGTTGTTGAATTTGGTGTTCATGCAGAGGAATGATTGCTGAAGGTTTCTATTAAGCCATCTTGCTCCACATCCCCTCCCATAAATTTAAATATATGTGTTTTCTTCTTATTTTATTTGACCCTCACAACATCTCTGAAAGCAGCTGTTTACACATCTATTCTACAGATGAGGAGAAATCGATTCACAAAGATTAAGTGAGCTTTCCAAGGAGCAAGTAGGAAAGGTAGCATTAAGCCAGCTTCTTTCCAAAGGATTATGCTGCTGTTCACCTCAGGGGCTTCTGGCCCATTTGGGTGGAAATCTTACCAGCAGGAGGTTGGACAGAAATAATAAAGTATAAATAGCCATCAGGGCTGGCTACATAGGTCTGCAACCAGCCAGCCACCCAGGGCCACATGCTCAGCAGGGGGTTGGTGCTAGGGGTTAGTGTTCTGCAGTTACCATGTTGAAATTCTTAATAATTTGATCTTTGAATCTGTGCTTGGTGAGTAAAGTCCAGTGGAACATGTTTCAGGGTCTTGGAATCTCAGCTCACGTGTGGTCCTACCCTCTCCTGCCTCCCCACCTGCCAGAGCTCAGTGCCCACTCCCCACCCCCACCCAGCAGCCACTGCTGCTGCTCCCACCCCTGCTGCGGGCCCAGGCATGCCCCATGCCTGCAGGAGCACAGCATTAAATGGCACATTTTAAAAACACCTTATCAGGGCGAGAAAGAGAAAGCGAGAGAGAGAGAGACTGCCAAAGAGAGGAAAAAAGCCTTTTTGTTCCTTAATAAACAAAGGGATCCACATTTGCATCTTGCACTGGGCCCTGAAAATTACACAGCCAGCTTCATAGCAATGACCCAATGTATAGAGTCTGGAAAAGCCACATGCGTGAGCCAAGGAGTCTATGAGCAACTTGTTGACTGGCTTAACACAGCCTTGACATTCCAAAAATTTAAAGATCTGTCTTTAATACTGAAAGTGGCAATCCAAGAACACCTGGCCTGTCACACTGCAGTCCTGTGGGCTAATCCACAGCTCAGAACAGAACAAACCAGCTGTTAACCCCCTTGAAAGAGCAAGAGCTAACCCTCTCCTGCAAAGGAGCTTATCTTGCTTATACATACTCTTAGATTGTGATAGTCTATACATAAATAAATTATACTTCTTTTCTTCATTCCTAAATTTCATCAGTAGAATCCTGGAGAGGTACATAAAAAGTAAGTCATGAGTTCTTGCCTCAATTCCAGGCTCCAACGGAAGCATGGAGAAGGAGATTCAGGGTGTTCTCCACTTCCCTGCCAGACTGTTCCCTTGATTTCCCAAGTTTAAGGCTGCAGCTTTACTACTTGTTTCTGGGTATGTGTCAGCCTTTTAGATTAAACAGAATTGCTGCCCAAAGTGGGGCTAAGTTTTGCTCCAAGTCTACCATAAGCATGTGTGTATTCTCTCCACTTACTTGTGTCGCTCTGGGGAGATTCAGCCCTTTTCTTGTCACTGCTCCCAGCGACAGCTGACAGGCAGGACAGGCTCCCGGGCAGCTGGCAGGAACAGAGGCTATGTACTTGAGCCCTGTCTAGCAGCAACCTGGGCACAGAAGGGAAGCAGGTGGGCCAGGGCAGGGGCAGCTGGGGTGAGGGACTCTGCTGCCCTGTGACTGGGGAGCTCAGGGCACCACTGAAGGACAACCTCAGGCTTCCTAATGCCCTATCTATTTGGGTTCCGCAGAGGAGCATAGAGAACACACAGTCACACACTGTGACTGCATCTGCAAAAAGAAATACAGCACAGATGAAGACCCTGCCTGTGTGGGAGTCCCTGAGGGATAGGGTGAGGCCACACCCAAAGAAAGCCAAGCCTATGGAGTCCGGAGTCTTGCACTGGGTCCCCGGCAAACGACCTCTGCCTGTTTAAACAACAGGGACTAACTGCAAATGGGCATGAGGGATTTTGCTGGGGGGATGGAAATATTCTAAAATTGGATTGTGGTAGTGAATGCATAGCTCTGTACATTTACTATGGAAATTGTACACTTAAAACAGGTGAATTTTATGCTACATAAATTATACCTCAATAAAGCTCTTTAAAGAAAAAACAGAAAAAAAGAGACAAAATATAAATGTATGTGCACTTTTCCTTTGAGAGTTCCTGTCTATTCAGATCCTAGCTCCAGACTGCATTTATATTCTTGCTTCTCAATCAATTTTACTGAAGTATAATCTACACATAATTAAATGTGCAGTTTGATGAGTTTTTAAAAATGTAGACATCTGTGTAACCATTGTCACAATCATGATACAAAACATTTTCATTCCCCCAAAAAGTTTCCTCTAGCCCCTCTGCGGTGAGCTCTCACCCAGCCACAGCCCCAGGCCACCATAGATCTGTTTTTTCTCACTATAGATTAGTTTAGACTCTTCTAGAATTTCATATAAATATACTCTTGTGTCTGGCTTCTTTTGCTCAGCACAATATTTTTGAGATTCAGCCTATGCCCCTCTTTAAAAAGAAAACAACTTATGTTGATGGTTTCTCCAAAGAGAAGAAGCCATCTCTCTTGTTTTCCAAATTAGAAAACAACTTTCCTTCATTAGTCTAAGACTCCTGGCTGAAAATATTTTTTCTTAATAATGAATTTGGAAGAGGATCCAAACTCATTAAGAATGAGTTATTATTAATATTAATAAGTTATCATTAATAATTTTGCTTTTAATTTAGGATGAATTTTTATATTACCCCTGTTAAATTTTAAAAAAACACACACATAGAGAAGCGCTTGGGTATGAGGGAAAGAAACAGGCTAAGACAAAAGTGTTTTGAAAAACACCTACCCAAAGATGTCATGTAAGTAAAGTTTACAAACCAGGTAGGTAATTCCTTAGGAAAGGCATGATATTTAATTTTCTGGCATGTAGCGGACACTGAAGTCATTGTTGAAAGATTGAATGAATTTGAAAATATTTATAAAACTTACAGGAACAGACAACTTCTCTCCAAATTGCCTAAATTACTACATGAAGCAGTTGGTGTGACATCTACCTTTAGTCATGGGCAAGTTTTGTTCACGAGATAGCAAGCAGTTGCTTTGAAAATGCAAAGTGACTTTTTAAAATAAGGAACTAACCGGAACAAAATTGGGGTGTAAATGGACATAGCAGGAGTATGCTAAGTCGAGAGCGAGGCCTGGGAGCCATTATTGAAGCTAAACAGTGGATCTCAAATGGTTTAATCCACTTGGGGAAGGGGCTGAGACAGTGCGAATTAGCAGAAGAGGGCTACATGCTGGGGCTCACATCTTTGCCTTCCATCAGAGAAAAAAATTGTTCCACTGATACTTTCCAAAGAAGTGAGTGTTTCTCCACACTGTTCCCTTACAGCACACCTCACCTCCATAAGTTCCCAAGAACGTGCTTCTGGAAGTCTGTTCCCATAACTGTCACATGTACAGACATCTGAAGCTTCTGCTTGGGCTTCCCTGTCCCTACCATTCTAATTGTGTCATTTTTTAAGTATTTCAACATTTCAACTTAAAAGAGTACCTGGGAATCTAAATATACTCATTTCTTTGCATTCTTTGTTGTTTGTCCCTACTTTCGTTAGGGACCATCTTCCTTTTCACAGTCTGGCCATCGTCTTCGATTCACTTCAGGTCACCCAGACCCCCTGCCTCCTTCTTCCTCTTCCCACAACAAGTTGGGGCCACCCAGCCCACTGGCTCAATCCTGTTGGCAGCAGGGGTGGAAAGGTTCTGCACCTACCTGAGATTACACAGGCATTTTCTGACCATGGAGCCCTCACCCAGTCCAGGGCCTGCCCCTGCCCTTCTTCAAGTGTATGGGCTGAATTGTGTCCCTCCAGAAAAGCTTTGTTGAAGTTCTAGTACTGAAGAATGTGGCTTTATTTGAAAATAGTGTCATGGCAGATCTTATTAGTGAAGGTGAGGTCATACTGGAATGGCCACGTGAAGACAGACACAGGGAGAACACCATGGCGTGACTAAGGCAGGGAAAGGAGCAATGCAGCTGCAAGCCAAGGAAGAGCAAAAGAGCAAAGATGCCAGCAACCACTAGAAGCTAAAAAGAGGCAAGGAGGGATCCCCTACAGCCTTCAGTTGGCCCTGCCAACACCTAGAGCTCAGACCTCCAGCCTCCAGGATTGTGAAATGATTCATTTCTACTTCGAGCCACCAGTTTGTGGTGCTTTATCACAGCAGCACTAGGAAATGAATACACTGAGTGTGGTGGTTAACTTTAGTTGTCAACTTGACTGAATTAAGGAATACCTAGAGAACTGGTAAAGCATTATTTTGGGGTGTGTCTGTGAGGGTGTTTCCAGAGAAGATTGGTGTGTAAGTCAGTGGACTGAGTGGGAAAGATCTGCCCTCACTGTGGGCAGGCAGCATCCAATTGGCCGGGGCCCCAGATAGAACAAAAAGGCAGAGGAAAGATGATTTCCACTGTCTCTCCTGGCACTGGGACACCCTTCTTCTCCTGCCCTGGAGTATTAGAACTCCAAGTCCTCCAGCTTTTGGACTCCAGGACTTACACCTGTGGCTCCCCAGGTTCTCAGGCCCTTGGCTTTGAACTGAGAGTTACACTATTACCTTCCCCGATTCTGAGGCCTTTGGACTTGGACTGGGCCATGGTAATGGCATCCCAGGATCTCCAGCTTGCAGACAGTCTGATATGAGACTTGTCAGCCTCCAGGATTGCATAAGCCAATTCCCCTAATAAATCTCCACCTCCCTCTCTCTCTCTCTCTCTCTCATTGGTTCTGTGTCTCTACAGAACCCTCACTAATACACTGGGTGACTCTCATTTGCACTTGACTATCATCTCCTCCAAGAAGCCAGTCAAAGTTAGGAGCCGTTCCTCCAAAGTCCTATTCTATCCTGTGTTTAACTCCCTGGTGAAATTAGATTTCTTAAATAACCTTTTCTTTTCCCCTGTTGTTCCTCCCAAGCAAATGATTAGCCCTGATATGGTCAGGGATATGATGGGATAAAAGGAAAAATTACTGGCAAGGTTCTTCCCAAAGTGACTTAATACAACAAGTATTTCTTATTTCACACCTTCAGTGAGGCAAGAATTTGTGAGTCACCCAGTGGAGTGATTCCAGTTCAGGATTTTTCTTGTAGATACAGTCACAATGTTATTCAGGGTTGCAAGCATCTGAAGGCTTGAATTCCAAAGCCTGGGTCCCCCGGGGAACATGGAGCACTGAAGCATAGATGTTATGTTTGGGAGATGTGAGGTTTGAAGAACAAAGCTCACCCCCCAACCCTGCTAGATTAGAAAATTTTTCTCCCAGGTGTGGAGGAGAAGAATTAAGAGGGGAGGAGATGAGAGCAGAGGATTGGAGGGTTTCCCAGAGACAGGCTGTGACTGGCTTCCCTGGAAGAGTCCTGGGCAATGAGTAGAGACCCCAGAGCTGTTCTAATTACTTTATAAGCATTTAATCCTCACAAATCCCTGTAAGTATCATTATTTGAAAATGAGGGAATTGAGGTTTAGAGAGGTTAAATAACCTGCACAAAGACACTCCCCAGGTAAGCAGGTGTGGTACGAGCCTCCAAGATGAACTCCAGTGAGCCCTGCCCCTGGCATCCATGCCCTTTGGTAACCCAGCCCCCCACATGGAATCAGGGTAGGCCCGTGAGACCAGAAGAATATGGCAAAAGTGGTTGTATACTATTTCTGAGGTTTGGCCTTGAACGACATGTGGCTCCTGCCTTCTGCCATGTCATGAGGATGCTCAAGCAGTCTATGAAGAGGCCCACATGATGAGGAAATGAAGTCCCTGCCAACAGCCAAGCAGGTAAACCATGTTGGATGTGAATCCTCCAAACTCAGTCAAGACTTCAGGTGACTACAGCTTCAGCTGACACCTTGACTGCAATCACATGAGAATTCCGAACTGGAAACACCCAACTAAGCCAATCTCAAATTCCTGCCTCAGTGAAAGTGAAATAATAAATACTTTTTAAGTCACTTTGTGGTAATGGGTTACATAGCAATAGATGACTAACAAACACAGTAGGGTTCAGACAGAAGCTCATCCGACCCCTGGGTCATGTCATCAATCTCCTCACAGGCTCTTCTGTCATCCAGCCTTTCTCTAATCAATAATAAATGGAGAATACATTAATAATTAAAAATAAAAATGCAAATGCTATTAGATGCTCAGGCAGATGTTTAAAGGAAAGAAGAAACATTCTAGCAACCACAGAAGGCAAGCATGGCAGGAATGGAGGGCACAGTTGGCGCATAAAAGCACTCAACCCACATACTTTGATGAGCACAAACTCTGGGCCTGGCATGGGGCAGGCATGGGCTTGGCACTAGTGACACACAGACATACAAAAATGGCCTGAAAAAGGGCAAAATGTTTTACAAGTTGTCTCTTTAAACCCCCGCCACCACACACACACTCTTTCTGGGAATTAAAACCTGCATTCCTGCCCAAAGCCAGTGATCAGAGGGGCAGGGGAGTGTCCTTTGTTCTTTGTACCACAGGAGATGGCGCAACAGAATTGTCCAGGCAGAGGTCACAAGATTGTCTTTGCTGGAGATGGGGTTGATCAGGGCCATCAACCTACAGTTAAACAGCAATAGCCCCAAGCTGAAAACTCCTTTTAAAAGCTCTGTATTTCTGCTTATAGGGAGGACTATGGTACTTTAAGATGAGAGTCTCCTAGCCTCCTCATTTGCCAGCAAATTAATAAACTTCTCTTTCCTTTTCCTCAAACCACTTGTCCACGTTCTTTGATGCAGCCTTGGGGACAAGTGCCAAACTTTCGGTAACAAAAGGGTCCAGCGCCTGGCCTCAGGGAGCCTACAGATAAGCAGGAGAGAGTCTCCCTTTCCTGGTGTGACTGGTGGTTAAGTTTAAGTTGGGGAGAATCAGGAGAGGAGGCTGGGGAGTCCTAGAGGCACAGCAGAGGGTATACTTTATAAAATGTACATACACAGTTCTAATGGGAGATTTTGGGTCCTTTTCATTCTGAAAGCATCAAGCTATCAATCTTGAGAGACAGCAGTGATTTCAGCCTACCTACAGGTGAGCAACAACATGAGGTGTGGCCATTGCTGGGGCACATTGGGAGGTGCCCAAAAGTCACCTTAAGATGCCCGTATTCAAACAGCATTGAGCAAATATCTTCTGAGCTCTTCTGTGTGCAAGGCACCATGCTGGGCATTGTAGACTCCACCCTCAAGGAGTCAAGAGTGTGAGAAAAGCGCACAAAGAATTAAAATCCAAGAAAAATACTCAGTGTCCATGAGGTTGATGATATAACCCAATGGCTAAAGCCTTGCCGGCAGTGCTTAGTGGGCAGTGGGGGATTGTGGCCTGGGGTCTGACAGGGACAGCAGTGATGGCCACTGGAGTGAAGGGCTCTAGAAATTGGGAACTTGTTGACTGGTTTGTCAGTAGAGTAGTGTCAAGGGAATATATTATACATACATTTATAGCCAGAAGCTAGGACAACCAAGACATAGTTGGAGACAACAGTGGACCAGAATCTGAAAATTCCAGGTCAAAGCAAGAAATGGACAGGAGCAATATCGAAAGTCCAACTGAGCACGAAAATTCAGATTGGACAGAGGGAACCAGGAAAGCAGGAGTTTGAAGGCAAGTTTGGAAGACCGTTTCCGAGGGCAGAGTGGTGAGCTCAGGGATCAGAGTAATAGTCCTTGTCTCCCTCAGGAGTAGTACCTGGTCTGAAAACATTGTGAAAAATGCAGTGCCAGAGGGAGAAAGCAAGTTCCCCTGTGGTTGGAGAATGAGTAAAGGCCTGTGGGACTATGGAGGATATGCAGGATTTTGATCAGGAGAGTTGGTCATCCAGAAAAAGATTCCAAGTGGAGGAGCAGAACGAGCAATGCACAGGTACAGGAACTTGCAAAGTGTTCTTGTGAACAGCTCAGCCCAGTCACACACAGCAGGGGATGAGAGGAGAGGATGCTACCAAATCATAGAAGGAAGGGGATTTGACTGGTCATTTAACCCAGTTCCTTCAGTTTAGTTTTGGCTTCACAGGGTGGAGGGCTTTGAATGCCAGGCTGTAGCATTTAAGCACTCATTTTTCTGTAAACAATGAGAACACAATGGGTGTGTCAGAAAGTTGAGGGCAGACCTCATTTCTAAGTTAAAGAATTGGTATTCAATTCAATAGAAAATGAAGTGTCGCATGCTATTGAATGCTATTTTTCTCCCAAGTTGGACTATTTGCTATTCAACTCCTAAACCCATTGTAAAATTTCAGCCTTTGCAAAAGGTGATTCTGCTCCACAGATGGAAGGTGAGCACCACGCTGCTCTGTGCTCTGCGTGCATCTGTCCGCTATACAATCACCTTCCTCGCCAGACTGCTGGACTCTATCCATTCTGCAGTTCCAGCTGAAACAGCATACACCATTTTTTCACATTTTTACATTTCCACTTCTGGGAAGCATCTTCAATTTATGTCCAATGATGCTTATCAGAAGTCAGGCAGAGATGTGCACTGTGATGGGAATGTCACTGCCTGCACATATGCAAGTTCAGCCATGTGACAGAATCTGATGATTTGATTGTCCCTTCCATTGAGTTATTTGCATCAGTAGCACCACGCAAGATTGAATGTAAATTTGAATTCAGTTCCCTAATCATGACTTAAAATGATTCTTAAAAGATACGTGATGCAGAACAGAAACTGAAAATAATGCTGTATGCAAAAGACTCTGAGGATAAATCTTTGGGTTTTAAAATGTAGCATAAAGAGGGAAATTTCCTTGTTCTTTGAGAAATCACTCAAAAGCAAGAAGGAGAATAAGAAACAGGAACAAAACTCTGTCTTCAAAGACATTAAGAGACCTCTGTAACCCCGAACCAAAATAAATGAGGAAGGGCTTCCAAATGCAGTGAAGGTCAAGTAGGCCTGTGGGAAGATAATGAGAGAGGATATCCACAGTTGGAAACATCAGTCAAAGCCAGGAAACCTAGTTCCTTAAAGTAAATGACACACTCTGAGTAACAAAACCAAAATCCCTTTTTGGAACAATAGGAACGGTGTACAGGTTTATGGCCGGAGAGTCCCTAACTGGTTAAGTCCAAAGTCTTGACAAGTAAAAATGGCAGGACTGAATGAAAAAGGACACAGACAAGCTATGTTTGCATTCTGATGGTGAGGAAGTATGGTGTGAACAGTCCCGCCATGCGTACTGCATCTTTGAATATAATCAGTACATTATATTCAAAGATACAATAACACTTCTCATTGGCTTTCAACAGAAATTATGAAAGCCCAAAGAAATGCATTGTCATCTTTCAAGTACTGAAAGAATGCAACTGTCAACATGAAATTCTCTGCCCAGGGAAAGTATCATTCAAAAATACAGAGATTAGCCAGGCACAGTGGCTCACACCCGTTATCCCAGCACATTGGGAGGCCGAGGCCAGAGGATTGCTTGAGGCCAGGAGTTCAAGACCATCCTAGGCAACCCCTTCTCTACAAAATAAAAATAAAAAATATTATCCAGGTGTGGTGGCATGAGCCTATAGTCCTAGCTACCAGGAGGCTGAGACAGGAGAATCGCTTTAGCTCTGGAGTTCCAGGTTGCAGTGAGCTGTGATTGTACCATTGCACTCCGGCCTGGGCAACAGAGCAAGACCCTGTCTTTAAAAAAAAAAAAAATGCGCACCCAAGATAAAGTGGTCAGGAAGGTCACAAATTTTTAAAAATGGGCAAAGGCCAACCAGGCAAAGGTAGACAGACATAAAGTGAATTTATATTGTTATCATAAACAAGTTGAAAATTCAGAGCAAAAATCATTTAGAAGCTAAAGAAATGTACTTCGTTAGAGTAAAATTGTGCAATTCACAAACTTGTGAAAATCTGTGACTCAAATAATGTAGTGTAATCAATGCCTCAAATTGACTCATTCAGCACAACTTCCATCAACTTCTAGCACAAAAAAAGGGTGGAAACCATGTGACTTAAGTTCCCTAAATCAGACCTATCAATGGGAGAATTGAAAAACAAAGCTGAGCCACGTGAGACCAACAACTAGCTCGAGGATGGGACCACTGGAAAGCAGTGGGGGAGTCATTTGACTCTTCTGGACAGCTATGGTGAAGATATTACTGCTGGGTCCCCAGCATTTTACATACCAAGTGGCATATGACAGCAGCCGTGCAGTTTGGGGCAGTGGTGTGTTTGGGGGAGCTCCTACCTGTCTTACACTTGTCCCACTAGCGTATTTCAGAAGCAGGTAACTTGTCTTCCAGTTTTCACAGGTCCACAGAGGGAGAGGAGTTTTGTGTCAGGATGAATCATACCCACAACCTCACTTGTACTTGATTTAGATAATTTAGATGAAATTTGGGACTTTTTGATGAGATTTTGGACTTAGAGTTGATACTGGAATGGGTTAAGACTTTGGAGATGTTAAGATGGGGTGAATGTAATTTGCACACGGGATAAACACAAATTTGGGGGCACCCGAGGACAAACTATACCAGGTTGAATAATGTCCTCCAAAATTTGTGTTCACCTGGAACCTCAGAATGTGTCCTCATTTGGAAATAGGGTCTTTGTAGATGTAATTAGTTAAATTAAGATGAGAACTGTGAAAGAAAAACCTAGGGCACAATAGAAGTTTAAAGAGTTTATTTGAGTAAGGAGCAGTTCACAAACTGGGGCGGCTGCAGACTAGAAGTGGTTCAGCAGCTCCACCGAAGGAACGCAAGAGGGAGGCTTTTGGAGGACGGACACAGAAGTAAGGCAAAGAAGGCATTTGGTTCGTTACAATTATGCAGTTCCCTTATTTGGTCTATCCTGTTGGAAAGTCCCCAGTTATGTAATTACAGGTTTGTTGGATGTTTCTGATTGGTTGAGTTTAATTTCTGTTTTTCTTTAATAATGGCATTCATGAGAAATAACTCAAGTTAAACTTTGCTTATGTTTACAAGTCAAGCAAGATGGAGGTCACTTATGAGGCCTAACTGGATTTGACGGCTCAGAGATTCTTCAGGCCTGGTCTCCATTTTAATTTACTTTAATAGGTCATACTGGAGTACGGTGGGCCCCAGTCCAGTGACTGGCGTCCTTATAGAAAGAGAAAGCAGAGACATAGAGACAGAAACACAGGGGAAAGGCCACATGAAGATGGCGGCAGAAATTGGAGATGCAGCTACAAGCCAAGGAATACCAAGAACTGCTGGAGCCCACCAGAAGCTAGGACAGAGGCAAGGAGGGACTCACCCTGGAGCCCTCAGAGGGAGCATGGCCCTACTGACACCTTGATATCAGACTTCGAGCCCCCAGAACTGTTAGAGATAAATTTCTGTTGTTATAAGCCACCCAGTTTGTGTTAATTTGTCACAGGACCCTCCCATGGAAACTAATACAGTGGCCCAGCTTTTTTTCTATACATACGTATCCTATAACATATGTGTATGTAAAATTAGAGTGTGTTTGCACTGTTTTTAGATCGTCAGCATCTTCCTATGTGATTCAGTCAGTCCTGCAGCAGCATACTCAATGGCCGCACAGTGTGCCTTTCTCGAATCCAGCAGAATTCATTTAACCTTTTACCCACAGCTGGACATTAGTATGCCTCTTATTTTCCCCATCGAGCATCTCCTTTAAAGTTCACCTGACCCTGTATAAGAGGTAGCAGAGGATAGTGTTTGGATCTAAGAATTTAGAGGCAGACTGGGTTCAAATCTTGACCAGCTATCTAAGCAAGACTGAGTCATATATGTAAGCTCTCTGTGCTCACACTTTTCCCTGTGTAAGGTGACAACAATATCTTTGCCCTCCTCATGGGGCTGTTGTGAGGATTGCCTGGTTGCATTAAAAACCCTTAGAACAACTGGTGCTGGCAACACAGCACACGCTCTATCAGTTATGACTGTTCTTCCCTTCACACGGACCCTCTCTTGTGAGGATGAGAAAGTTCCTAGGGGCAGAAAATGTGTTGTACACCTTTAATATCCCCAAATTCTGAGGAGACTATATAACCTCCTTCTCCTGAGATGAAACCAAT
Source organism: Propithecus perrieri (assembly GCA_963574695.1). Classification (NCBI taxonomy): domain Eukaryota; kingdom Metazoa; phylum Chordata; class Mammalia; order Primates; family Indriidae; genus Propithecus; species Propithecus perrieri. The sequence continues at coordinate 8,353 of CAUYRB010083150.1, read as the reverse complement.
GTCCCAAGGAGTAAGAATGACGCTGTTCAGTGGAAAGATCACCTGGGAAAGGCATCAAGCAGGTGGCCAAACTCTTCTCCAGATTCTCAAAGAGTTAAATTCACACAGCGCCTATGGGCTAGGAGTGCAATGAACAAACACCAAGAGCACCCTGGGGGCACTGGTTACGGGAGCCTCTCAGCGCAGTACTGTCCAGTAGAAATGATAGAAATGTGGTGATAGAAATCTATATCTACATTGTCCAACATGGTGGTCGCTAACCACATGTGACTATTTAGCACTTGAAATGTGGCTAGTGGGACTGAGGGACTGAATTGCTAATTTAATGTAAATTTAACTTTAACTTTAAATAGACGCATGTGGCTACACATTATGGAAGCTCCCAGGGATCCTAACTATTGGTCTTCCATTCTGCTGTAGCGACGCCCCACAGGTGCTTTCTTTCTACCATGTAGTAACATTTCTTGAGCAATTACCATGGGTAAAGTTCTGAGCCAGGCGCTGGTGGTAGTAAACGATGAAGCGGACATGGTCCCTGCCTTCTACCTCGTGGCCTGGAGAGACAGCACTGAACAGGCAACTGGAATGCCACAAGGTGAGTGCAGTGACCAGGGGAGCCCAGGATTCTGGGACAGCACATGGAGCGCTGCAGTCCTGTCTGTTGCTCAGAGATGGCCTCTTGGAAGGGCAGAGGTGAGAGGCTGAGCCGGCAATAGTAACGAAGGCTGGGAAGGCCAAGTGGAGGGGGCAGCATCCTGTGGTTGTCGGGCAACATTGGGGCACACAGCCCGCCCTTGTGCTGCTATTTAATTAAGCCGCCAAACTGTGGCAGAGAATTGCCATTCATTTAATTTATTTTTATGCCTGATTTCATCCCAAAAGAAGTTGAGAAGGATGGTGAGAACAAACACACAATGCAACAGATAAAAATAGTGCTTAGAGTGAAAGGAAGGCAGGAATAACTAGTAAGATGAACCCAGAGGGCTCCTGGGTTGTCTCCAACCCTGGTGGGCCGTCAGATGCATTTATTCACATGAAAGAGCCCCTGCCTGCTGTGACATCTGGGACCTGAGGCACTTGACACCACAGTAGCAGGGTACCGGGAGGCCGCCCAGAGATGGAGGCCATTTGAGACAGCCAGTACCATGGAGCCCGTCCAGTTCCATAAGTGCAGGAGAACCTATAACTGAACCCTATGACCTAGCATTCACTTAGAGTGGAAGTGAGTGGAATCGTGTTCCCCCCCAAAAATATGTTGAAGTCCTAGCCCCCAGTAACTCAGACTGTAACCTTCTCTGGAAACAGGGGCTGTGCAGATGTAATCAAGTTAAAATGAGGTCATTAGGGTGAGTCCTAATGCAACATGACTGATGTCCCTATAAAAAGAGAGAATTTGGACACAGAGACAGACACACAGAGAAGGAGGAGGGCCATGTGAAGACAGAAAATTGGAGTGATGCATCTACAAGTCACAGAATGCCAAAGTCTGACAGTAAACTAGGAGAAGCTAGGAAGAGGCAAGGAAGACTCTTTGCCCTACAGGTTCCAGAGGGAGCATGGCCCTGCCAACACCTCCATTTTATACTTTTAGACTCAGAAGCATGAGACAATATATTTCTGTTGTTCTAAGCCACCTAGTTTGTGGTATTTTGTTACAGCAGCCTGAGGAGACTCACACACAACATGCTGCTTGGGAGGCGGCTGGAGCGAGAAGCAGCTTTGGCGGGGCCAAGTCCGTGAGGTCAGGGCCAAGCCCGTGAGGTCAGGGGCTGAGCTTTTCAGGGGAGCTGGAAATCAGACAGCACACAGCCTGGGTGGGAGGAGCGCTTCAGCGACAGTGATTATTTCTTACTCTAAAAAAACTTCTTCAGCATTAATTTCATTATTATTGCACCACAAGGAATGAGAGCAGAACATACACACACAGAAATTTCAGTTCACGCGCAATCTTAGAAAGACTTCCCATTTCCTAATCAGTGCTCTACTTGTTTCTGGTTTTTGATGTTTTTTCAGTTTCTAATGTCTTTGACTAACCATTTTCCTACATAGTCTGAAACAGTTTACTTTAAAATACAAATAGCCAATGATAACTAATATGCACCTTTCATTTCATGTCAGAATTATAGACAATGTTACTTGTGACACCTACAGAGTTTAAATGTGCCCCTAGGTGACTAAAGTCACTGAAAATGAAAAACTATACAAAAGAATCATTTAAAAAATGTAAAATGGGAGGCCGAGGCGGGCGGATTGTTTGAGCTCGGGAGTTCGAAACCAGCCTGAGCAAGAGCGAGATCCCGTCTCTACTAAAAATAGAAAGAAAATTAATCGGACAACTTAAAATATATAGAAAAAAATTAGCCGGGCATGGTGGCACATGCCTGTAGTCCCAGCTACTCGGGAGGCTGAGGCAGGAGGATCACTTAAGCCCAGGAGTTTGAGGTTGCTGTGAGCTAGGCTGACGCCACGGCACTCTAGCCCGGGCAAAAGAGTGAGACTCTGTCTCAAAAAAAAAAAAAAAAAAAATGTAAAATGAGGCCAGTAAGGCCAGCTAGCCAATTCATCTTAGTGTACAGCAAAGCTCCAATATCCACTGTGCATTTTTTTTATTTCTAAAATTTGGTTTAATAACAGTATCCCAATGTAAGTTAGTCTTTTATTTTTTTAATAATTTCCTGTGCTTCGGTTTCCTTATTTGCAAAGGAGTAATAATAATAACACTACCCCATAGGGTTGTTGAGGGCTTAACAGTTAACTTGGAACCACGCCTGGCACATGGTTACTGCTCCAGGGTGTTAGGTTTGAAAGTTCTTCCGGGCTCAGGCTCTGCCCCCCAAAACCCACAGTCAAATATGGGATACCAGCCAGTGACACAACACTGGGCTTTCCTCTCCTCCCCAGCTTTCCCTTCCTTGACCTGGCAGAAGGTCTTTACTAGAAGGTTAAAAAAGGGCAGACACTGATAGTAAATAAGTGTTAAAGACAGGTTAGCATCTTTCACCCATCTCTTTAGCTCACTCTGACTACAGTGTGAAGGGTGTATAGAGGAGGGGTGCAGCACAGTGTGGGGAGGGGAGAGGTCCGTGGAGCTAAAAGACAGAGCAGGAAGGAGAGGAACAGCACAGGTGAGAAGTGTTTGAGGGCTAGAATTCCAAGGACATGGTGGCGACTGGCCGCAGGAGTTGGACACTTGAATGGGAGGTGTATAGGGCGATTCAGTGAGCAGTGAGCAAGTGAGGTCATCCCAAGAAGCAGACAATTGAGGAGCAGGAGCAGGTTTGAGGAGAGGGTAAGGAATTCAGTTTTATTCCCATGAAGCAGAGTAGTCTTTGGTATAGTCCATGCTGGGGCTCTGTGTTGTACTGGACCTCCAGGCCACCTGGTCCATCTCGCATGGGCGTCTCCTCCACACCACTCCTGACTCTGACCAACCACACTCCGGTACTTGACCTTCACCAATAACAATATTCTGCCAGCTCCCTGGACAGCACATCCCAATTTGAAACAGCTTAAATGTTAAAATGTTTCTCCTTACTCTAAGACCACGGAATTCTATGGCCAGAAATTCAAAATTAAGAAGTGAGTCAAAACATAGGCAAGATTTGTACACAAAGACGTGTACATGCAAATGTTTATACTAGTGATGACTGTCATAAGTTTAAATGCCCAAAATTTAAAGTTTAGTAAATACAGCTATTGCAATGACTTTTTTAAAAATTATTTTTTAACTTCATGCAGCAGAACCATACACACACACATACAGATAAGTGCATGTAAAACTGGTGAAATCTAAATAAGCTCTGTATTATACCAATGTCAATTTCCTAGTTTTGCTAATGTACTACGGTTATGCTAGAAGTTACCATTTGTGTAGTTGGGTGTAACTACTAACATAATCCAGACACAAAATTTTTCCATCACCACAATGATCTCCCTCACACTACGTTTTTATAGCAACATATACCCCATCTCCTTACCTCCTCCTTCACCCTGGCAACCACCAATCTGTTCTCTGTTGCTATCATTTTGTAATTTCAAGAATGTCATATAAATGCAATCATACAGTATGTAACTTTTTGAAGTTGGCTTTTTTTACACAGCACAGTACCCTTGAGGTACAGTCAAGCAGTAGTGTGTATCAGTAGTTCATTCCTTTTCATTGCTGAGTAGTATTTCACGGTATGGATATACCACAGTTTGTTCAACCAGTCATCCATTGAAAGACATCTGGGTTGATTACAGTTTTAGGCTATTATGAAAAAAGCTACTATGCAGAGGTTTCTGCATAAATGTAAGTTTTTATTTCTTTAGAATAAATGTTCGGGAGTGCAATTGCTGGGATGCAGGGCAACTGCATGTTCAATTTTGTAAGAAACTGCCAAACTGTTTTCCAGATGGCTGTACCATTTTACATTCCCAGCAACAATGTACAGTTGATCTACTTTGTGTGAATCTTCCCCAGCATTGATGATGTCATTATTTTTCATTTTAGGCATTCTGATAGGTAGATGGTGGTGTCTCATTGTGGTTTCAATTTGCACTTCCACAATGGCTAATGATATTGAACATCTTTTCATATGGTTAGCTGCCATTTGCTTGTCCTCTTTAGTAAAATGTCTCTTCATGTCTTTTGTCTATATTCTAATTGGATCGTTTGGGTTTTTTTTAAACTGGTGAGCTTTGAGAGATCTTTGTTTATTCTACATATAAGGCCTTTGTCAGATACATGGTTTGCAAATATTTTCCACCCAATCTTTTTATTTTCTTTTTATCCTTTTGCAGATTAAAAAATTTTAATTTTAATGAGGCTCAATTTACCCATCTTTCCTTTTATGGATTGTACTTTCGGCGTTAAGCCTAAAAATTCTTCACCAAACTCAAGGACCCAAAGATTTTTCTCTTGTGTTTTATTCTATAAAGTTTGTAGCTTTAAGTCTGTGATCCATTTTGAGTTAATTTTTGTATAAGGCATAAGGTTTAGGTAAAGGTTTACTTTTTTGCTCATGATGTCTAATTGCTCCAGTACCATTGTAGAAAAGACTATCCTTCTTCCACTGAATTTCTTTTGCACTGTTGTCAAAAATCAGTTGACCATATTTGTGTGGATCTATTTCTAGTTCCCCCATTCTATTCCATTGATCTATGTCCCTATACCTCCACTGATACCACACTGTATTGATTAATACAGGTATTATAAAGTAAGCCTCAATATCAGGTAGAGTTATTTTTCCCACTTTCCTATTTCAAAATTGATTTATCTATTCTAGTTCCTTTGCCTTTTCATACAAATTTTAGGATCAGTTTGTCTATGTCTAGAAAAAAAAAAAGCCTTGCTGTGATTTTGATAGGGATTATATTAGATCTATAGATCATTTTGGGGAGAATCGACATCTATACTGTGCTGACTATGCCAATCCACGAATTAAGTATTTCTCTCTATTATTCTGTCTTCTTTTATTCCCCAATCAGCATTTTGTAATTTTTGAGCATACAGATCCTACACATATTTATTAGATTTATACCTAAGTATTTAATATTCTTTGGCACAATCATAAACGGCAACTTTTAAAAAGTTTTATTCCACCAGTTGTCATTAGTATATAAATATGTGATTGAATTTTTGTGTGTGTTTATGTTATATCCTGTTACCTTGCTTAACTTACTTATTAGTTCTAGGAATTATTTTTATAGATTCCTTGGGATTTTTCTATGTAGAAAATCATGTCACCTGCAAATAAGGGAAGTTTTATTTCTTCTGTTCCAATCCGTACACCTTTTAATTCTTTTTCTTGACATTGCACTGGCTAGAACCTCTCATACTGTGTCAAATGAGGGTGATGAGAGCAGACATCCTTGCCTTTTCCCCAGTCTTAGACTTTCTTCATTAAGTATAATACTAGTAATAGGTTTCTTATAGATACTCCTTACCCAGTTTAGAAATTTCTCCTCTATTTCCAGTTTGCTGAGAGTTTTTAACAAGAATGGGTATTGGTTTTTTTCAAAAGCTTTTCCTTCATCACTTGACATGATCATATGATTTTCCTGTTTGAGCCTGTTTTATGGTGTATTTCATTTATTGACTGTTGAAATTTGAATGAGATTTGTATACTTGAAATAAATCCCATTTTGTCCTGTTACATAATTATTTTTATATATTCCTGGATTTGATTTGCTAATATTTTACGAAAGATTTTTCTAAGTTCTTGAGAGATATTTCTGTAGTTTTCTTTCTTATATTGTCCTTGTCTGGTTTTGATATTATGATAAAGCTGATTTTATAAAATAAGTTGAAAATATTCCCTCCTCTTCTATTTTCATTGTATGAAAAATGCAATACATTGTATAAAATTGGTGCTAACTCTTATTTAAATGTTTGGTAGAATTCTCCAGTGAAACCATCTGTACCTGGAGATTCTTTGGAGAGCATTTAAAATTATGAATTCAACTAATAAGAATAGGGTGCACCCTACATATTGCGTATATATGTTCACCACAAGCCATGTATAAGAATATGTATAGCAGTACTATTTGGAATGACCCCAAATTGGAAACAACCTTGATGCGTATCAATATTAGAATGAATTGTGATATTATGTATTTATTTTATGGAATATTACATGGCAGTGAAAGTGAATAAACTACTGAATAACAATATGAAAAATAAATAAATAAATTATGAATTCAGTTTCTTTAATTATTATAGGACCATGCAGGTTATCTATTACATCTATTGAGTTTTAGAAGTTCATGTTTTTCATGGAAATGGTCTATTACTTCCAAGTTGTTGAATTTATGAGCATTAAGTTGTCTGTAGTATGACTTTATTATGCTTTTAATAACTTCAGAATCTGTAGTGATATCCCCTGTGTCATTCCCGATAATTGTGACTTGCATATTCTTTTTATCTTTGTCAATCTTCCTAGAGGATTATCAATTTTATTTATTTCTTTTAAGAATCAGATTTTTGTATTATTGATTTTCTGTTTTCTTGTTTTCAATCTCATTGATTTTTTTATTGTGATATAATTTACATACCATAAAAGTCACCCTTGTAAAGTGTACGATTCAGTAGTTTTTGTTATATTCACAAAGTGTATACATTTCACCACTATCTAATTCTAGAACATTTTCATCATCTGAAAAAGAAACCCCCTACACATTAGCCATCACTCTCCATCCATCCTCCTCCAGTCCTTGACAACTACTAATCTACTTTTGTTTCTGTGGATTTGCCCATTCTGGACATTTTGTGTAAATAGAATTGTACAATGTGTGGCCATTGTGTTTGGGTTATTTCACTTAATATGATGTTTTCATTGTTGTAGCATATGCCAGTATTATGGTATGATTTCTTCATTCCTGTTTATAGCTGAATAATACAGTCCATTGTGTGGATATACCATATTTTATTTATCCATTCATCAGTTGATTGAAATTTGGGGTGTTCTCACTTGTTTGCCATTATGAATAAATGCTTTTATGAACATTCGTGTGCACATTTTTGTGTGGACATATTAAAAGATTTGTTTTCAATTCTTTTGGGTGTATACCTATGAGTGGAATTGCTGGGTCATATGATAACTATGTTCAAGTATTTAAGGAACTACCAAATTGTTTTTCATAGTGGCTGCATCATTCTAAATTCTCATCAGCAATATACAAGAGTTCCAATTTCTCCACATCCTCTCCAATATTTGTTGTGGTTTGTCTTTTTTTATTATTATTATAGCCATCCCCTTGGGTGTGAAACCAGTATTTCATTGTAGTTTTGATTTTCATTTCCCTGAGAACAAATGATGTTGAGCATCTTTTCCTGTATTTGTTGGCCATTTGTACATCTTCTTTTGGAAAATGTCTTTTCAAACCATTTGACTATATTTAAATTGAGTTATTTGTCTTTTATTATTGAATTGTAATAATTCTTTATATCTTCTGGATACTAGAACCTTATCAGATATATGATTTGCAAAAATCTTCTCCCATTCTGTGAGTTGTCTCTTCACTTTCTTTTTTTTTTTTTTTTTTTTTTTGAGACAGAGTCTCACTGTGTTGCCCGGGCTAGAGTGCCGTGGTGTCATCCTAGCTCACAGCAACCTCAAACTCCTGGGCTCAAGCGATCCTCCTGTCTCAGCCTCCCGAGTAGCTGGAACTACAGGCATGTGCCACCATGCCCGGCTAATTTTTTTTTTCTATATATTTTTAGTTGTCCAATTAATTTCTTTCTAATTTTAGTAGAGACGGGGTCTCGCTCTTGCTCAGGCTGGTTTCGAGCTCCTGAGCTCAAACAATCCGCCCGCCTCGATCTCCCAGAGAGCTAGGATTACAGGCCTGAGCCACCGCGCCCAGCCTCTTC
>CAUYRB010083143.1:0-16702 GCA_963574695.1 Propithecus perrieri | reverse complement strand
CACAGCAACCTCAAACTCCTGGGCTCAAGCAATCCTTCTGCCTCAGCCTCCCGAGCAGCTGGGACTACAGGCATGCGCCACCATGCCCGGCTAATTTTTTTTCTATGTATTTTTAGTTGTCCAATTAATTTCTTTCTATTTTTAGTGGAGACGGGGTCTCGCTCTTGCTCAGGCTGGTTTCGAACTCCTGAGCTGAAACAATCTGCCGCCTCGGCCTCCCAGAGAGCTAGGATTACAGGCGTGAGCCACCGCACCCGGCCCCAGAAATTTTAGTAACTTAACACAGCAAAGGTTTATCATGGCCAGTGGCCATGGTTGAGTGGCTTTCTGGTACAGTTCTCTTCAGAGTTTTCTGCCCAGCCATGTGGACATGAAAAATCATAGAGAAGGTACTTCTGTTCTTACATCAGCTTTGGACATGTTACTTCATAGCACATGGCCAGACCCAGTTGCATGGCTCCAAACTAGTTGGAAGGGAAGCTGGAAATGATAAGGGAGCACTGTCTCTGACCCATTTGGCCATGAAGAATTTTCACTCAGTTGTCAAGATTTCATTAATTTTAATGATGGTCTTTAAGACCTGTAAAATCGCATTTCTTCTTCCTTACGTGTTGAGCATATACAATTTTGTAATTACTATTTCCTTTATTGATAGATAAATCACCAACAATAAAAAATAAAAGGAAATCATTTAGTTTTTCACAAAATTGAACCTCGATATTATCTAAGTCATTTATTTGGCATCTAACAAAGAAATGCAGTGGAATTTCTTAATTTCCTCTTTAAAGTTTTGGCAGCACTTGATGCGTTTTTCCAGTGGCTAATTTATTCTACGTGATTAAAATTGCTATTTCATATAGAACTTTCATAGTTTTCATAGATTGGAATATGTTCTCTAATCCAATCTAAAATTTCCATTTTTTTTTTTAAAGAGTTTGCATTAGTTTTATCATATGTGGGTTTAGATAAAAGGTCTGTGGGCTTATTAGCATTTTAAAACACAGTGCTGAGGAAGTGGAACCACTTCACCTTTGTCCAATATATGTGGAAAATCTTCTTCAGTTTCAACTGAATAAATGAGTTCAGGAAAGTCAGCTAGTAGGGTAGGGCCTCTTGAAAGTGAGACCTCAGTCCCCGGGATATGTTTTTGTGTCTCTTTTTATGTGAGTATAAGGTCAAATCTTATTTTGAAGTGAAATTTTCTTATCTTCAAGATGGAAAGTGTTTATAATTATGTTAAAGAAGTATGAACTGTCAAGATTTTAGTATAGTTTTGGTTTCTATAGGAAACTACTATGAAAATATTTTTTATTCTAAATAGGATATTATAATATTAAATATATATTACTGCTCTGGAAAATCTAATATTCCCCACCCCACTCTACTTTCACATTACTAAGGTGATAGGTAAAGCACAAAGCAAGCTCAGGGGCAGTATGCCAGGCTTTCTGGAAAGGGCCAGATACTAAATAGTTTGGACTTGTCAGCTGTACAAGTCTGTCACAAGCTATCATTTCTGTTACTGTAGCAAGAAAGCAGCCATAGACAATATATAAACAAATGAGTATGGCTGTGTTCCACAAAAACTTTATTTACAGATGCTCAATTTGAATTTCATGTAATTTTCGTGTGTCACAAAGTATTCTTTTTTTCCCCAACCATCTATAAATGTAAATAACCATTCTTAACTATGTGGCCCAAGGGTCATAGTTTACTGATTCCTGCAGTATACTATTGATAAAATGACACAGGAGATCCTCTCCTTCAAAGATCTTACAGCCTCATGTGAGAGACAAAAGAGATGACTCAGTAGACTGTGTGGTAAATGCTTGAATATACTGTCAGTCCTGTGGGTACAGAGATGAGGTGTACTTGGCCTAGAAAGATGGGGAAAGGTTTTTGGAGACGATGTTTGGACTAGGTCTTAACAGTAGGTAGACCTTCATCAGGGATAAGACAGAGGAAATGATATCTTTGCCAGAGGTATCAGATTCAGTTGACTAATATTATGGCTTTTCTGTACGGAAAATGTGAAGCTTATTCATCTGACTGTATTCTTCCCCTCTCTTTTCTGTGGCCTGGCCATGTTGGCCATGTTCTGATTTCTTAAGCCAAAGTGTTCTTTTCTGGCTCAGGCCCTTTGCACATCAAGCCCTGGGCTTTAAGAGCTCTTACTACCCTCAGCTAATTCATGCTCATTCTTCAGGTCTCAGCTTGATGACTCTTCCTGTTTCATAAGCTTTGAGAACAATCTGTACTTTTCCCTTCTTAAGACTCATTAGGCTTCTAAGTGCTGTTTGGAACCTGCTTGTCCCATCAGACTGAGCATAGAGCTTGACATGTTTCAAATAATATTTAATTCTTAAAAGTAAAAATAATACATGTAAGTGATAAAGTTCATGTCCTCCAGAAGGCTTTAAAATGAAAAAGTAAATATTTTTCTTATCTCCTACTAACAGCTTTTTGGATACACTTGCAGAATTTTACGTAGTGATACACTCCATAGATATATACCATATTATATATATACATATATTTATTTATTTTATAAACTTTTGACAAATTTAGTAGAATGGTATCATACTGTATACAGAGTTACACACATTTTTGTTGTTGAACTTGGAGTTTTTTTTTTTGTTTTTTTTTTTTTTTTTTTACATATACAACAACTCTTTTTTGAGGGAACTATTTTAATTTTTAACTTTTTGAAGTATATAACTTACATAGAGTAAACCTTACTCATTTTACTGAAGTTGTGTTCCATATGTGAGTATATTATAATTTAGTAGATATTTATTGATTGCGTAAGATAGGAGGTGGCAGGAGATGAGTATAGTGAGGTGTACGTGTAGATTAATATTTGAAATGACTTTATTAAGTATGTATAAATGTACCAGGCACAATTTTGGTTTTAATTTTAATCTTCACAAGGCTTAAAAGGAATATTGTCATTATTCCCATTCTACAGATGAGGAAGCTGAAAGTACAGAGATGTAAGTAACATACCCAAGATCATACATCTGGTAAATGACAGACCAGGGTTTTTTTTTGTTTTTTTTGTTTTTTTTGAGACAGAGTCTCACTGTGTTGCCTGGGCTAGAGTGCCGTGGCGTCAGCCTCGCTCACAGCAACCTCAAATTCCTGGGCTCAAGCGATCCTCCTGCCTCAGCCTCCCGAGTAGCTGGGACTATAGGCATGAGCCACCATGCCCGGCTAATTTTTTCTATATATTTTTAGTTGTCCAATTAATTTCTTTCTATTTTTAGTCGAGACGGGGTCTCGCTCTTGCTCAGGCTAGTTTCGAACTCCTGAGCTCAAATAATCTGCCCGCCTAGGCCTCCCAGAGAGCTAGGATTACAGGCGTGAGCCACCGCGCCCGGCCCAGATCAGGGTTTTTAATCCAGACAGTCTGGTGACAGAGCTTCTGGTTTTTGTTTTTAATTTTTTAAAAAATTATTACAGGTATGTAATAGTTGTATATATTATAGTGATGTTTTGTGATGTTTCGGTACAAAGCATACAATGCAAATTAATCAAAGCAGGGTGATTGGGGTATCCATGATTTCAGGCATTTATCATTTCTTTGTGTTAGGAACATTCCAGTTCCACTCTTAGTTATTTTAAAGTATGCCATAACTTATTGTTGATTATAGTCACTTTGTAGTGCTATCAAATATTGTTCGTTCTATCTAACTGTATTTTTGCACCCATTAACCATCCCCACTTTATTCCCCTCTCCCTGCTACCTTCCCACCCTCTGATAACCATTATTTTGTTCTCTGTCTTCATGAGGTCAATTGTTTTAATATTTAGCTGCTACGTATGAGTGAGAACATGCAAGATTTGTCTTTTTGTGCTTGGCTTATTTCATATAACGTAATATTCTCCAGTTCCATCTATGTCGTTGCGAATGGCAAGATTTCATTCTTTTTTAGGCTATATAATATTCCATTATGTATATGTACCACAATTTCTTTATCCATTCATCCATTGATGGACAGTTAGGTTGATTCCGAATCTGGGAGTGCAGATATCTTTTTGATATACTGAATTCCCTTCTTTTGGATATATACCTAGCAGTGGGATTGCTGGGTCATATGGCAATTCTATTTTTAGTTTTTTGAGCTTCTGTTTCAGCCATAGTGTTCTACTTCTTCCTAGGAGTACTAGGAGATAAGGTTGGAAAGATAGACTGAGGAAAATTTGGAGGAGTTTCAAATGCTAGATTTAAAAAAATGATAGATGTGTGAGGTAATGTGTATGTTAATTAGCTTGATTTGGCCATTCCACAGCGCACACATATTTCAAAACGTGTTGTACACCATAAATACATACAGTTTTTATTTGTCAATTAAAAATAATTTAAAAAGTGGAAATAAAGTATTATGCCTCCAAAGAATAAAAAGATTTTATTTAGTGTGTACTCTGGAATCCTTGACAACTTTCGAGGGAATAGTAACATGAACAAATGGTGGCAGAGTGTAAGGTAAGATGGAGGGAAGGAGAAGCTTGATGTCAGACTAGTTTGGAACAATTAATTGTTCAAGCACGGAGTGATGAAAACTTGAAATTAGGACAGTAGTAATGGACATGGAAAGGAAGGGGTAATTAGAAAGTTATTGTCTTTGTGAAACTTTACAGTTTTTGATTGGGAGAGTTGCAGGAGAGGAAAGGGTTAAGTGATTTTGAGATGCCCACGGTGCTTCTGCATCAGGGCTTTTTCACTTGCTCTTCTCTCTGACTAGATCACTCCTCAGACATTGTTGCCTCTTTCTGGTCTCTGTTTTCAGGTCTCTTTCAAATGTCACCTTACCAGAAAGGCCTTTCCTAACTTCTCCGTAAAGTGGCAACCCTATACAGCATACCCTCCACTCTTCTGTCCTGCTTTTTTTTTCTCTATTATTAGCACCTAACATATGTGTTGGTGGTATTATGGTCTCACTTTCCCTATTAAAATATGAGCTCTCTAATGGCCTGGGTCTTTCTCTTTTGGTCATTCCTGTATCTGTAATAGGTGCTCAGTGAATGTTCATTGAATGAATGCTATGGAAGTAGGCAACATGAGAGGATGAATTGGGAAGGCAGGTTAAAAATTGCTTGTGGTTCACCCCTCTGGACATAAAGACAGGTAATTCTAAATGTAGGTCTCCTGCAAAGGGGAGAGAGAGAGTTGAAGCCAGTGGTGTGGATGTTAATAAGTACAGTATGATGAGTGTACTGATTGATATTAAGATCCTAAAGTACCTTTTGAAATATGAAACTTAAGTTGTTTATTTTTCATATTTTTTCCTTTATTGTCACTCTTTGAAGACATATTAACAAGAATTTATTGGTTGCAGATGGATCTGTTTATTTTAGTTATTTCTTTTTAATTGTTTGCAGAGAAGTATAAGACTACAACAGAAATCCAGAAAAGAGCTATGGCAATTACGAACAAAGGTAGTGTGACCTTTGATCACAGCTGGCTGATGTTGTATATGCTAGAGGTCTAAGTCCTTACTTCACTGTAAAGTATTTCCTCTTACTGTTTGCTTTGGACTTTAGTGTAAAAAAAAAAAAAAAAAAAAAAGTTGCTAGTGCCTGCTCTAGAATGGTGAATTAAGGGCTAGTCATTCCTTCTACCTATTTCTTACAGCTTTTAGTTGATTTCTTTCTCTTCATAAGGAACTTTCTTGTAAGGGTTATGTCTGTTGTCTTCCTGTTTGTGCCTGAGACTGTGCAGTGTGATTTCTTCCTAATGACTTGATTGAAATGGCTCTTGAAAGGGGTTACAGGGGGTGGGGAATCTGTGGCCTTCTAGGTCCTTAAGTGCTGCCTTTTGACTGAATCCAAATTTTACAGAACAAATCCTATTATTAAAAGGAGTGCAGCAGAGAAAGATGAAGTTTTTCTTACCTCCTATGGTGCTTAAAAAAGGACAATCTTGAAATCAGAGGGCTACAGGTTCCCCACCTCTGTAAGGTGTTTTATATATTTTTTTCAGTTTAATCCTCACAGCAATCCATTGAGGCAGCCTTTTCCCCAAACTTCTCTCTTTCTTTGCAGGTCTCTGAAATGCTCTTTTTTGTTTTTTATTTATTTTTTTTCCTGAAATCTTCTTGCTTCCTAGGATTCCATTCAATACTTCTCTTCTTATACTTCATCAGCAGTGCACTCATGGCTTTAGCCTGTCTGTACACGATTACTTCTGAATTTTTCCTTCTGGCACAGAACTCTAGATACACGCTTGTACACATACTAATGTATAAAACTGCCTACTGAGTCTCAACTTGGTATCCTATAGCTATATCAAACTCACTGGGATTGTAACTGAACTAATTATCTCCTAGTTGCCTAAGCCTGGACTTGGGGAACACATAATAATGCTGGATACTATTTACTATGTCCAGACTGTGTACGTATACATTTTCGTTTAATACACCAACCCTATTTATTTTATAGATATGGTAAGAGAAGTTCAGAGCAATAAGGAACTTAACCAGGTAACAGTATAACTGGTGAAGCTGGATGTGAACCAGATCTGGATGCTTTCAAATTCCTTACTCTATCTACTCTGCTGCACTTGTCCCCCTTTCCTTCGACATGGACACAGCACACAGACCCCTACGAGCAGCAGTCGGCAACCTTTTTGGCACCAGGGACTGGTTTCATGGAAGACAGTTTTTCCATGGAAGGCGGGGTCGGAGGGGGATGGTTTCAGGGTGATTCAAGTGCATTCCATTTATTGTGCAGTCATTACATCTCTGCTAATGATCTGTATTTGCAGCCACTTGCCAGCGCTAGCATCACCTCCACCTCAGATCATCAGGCATTAGATTCTTACAAGGAGTGTGCAACCTAGATCCCTTGCATGTGCAGTTTACAGTAGGGCTTGAGCTCCTATGAGAATCTAATGCTGCCCCTGATTTGATAGGAGGCAGCGCTTATGCGATGATGTGAGTGATGGGGAGCGACTGCAAATACAGTTGAAACTTTGCTTGCTTGCTACTCTCACCTCCTGCTGTGCAGCCCAGGTCCTAACAGGCCACAGGGTAACGTTCCATGGCCCGGGGGTTGGGGACTGCAGCCTAAGAGGAGCCAGTGCTACTGACCTCTTGAGTTGTTGTTCTTAAATATTTCAAGTTTCTTGATTCTGGTTGCCTCACACACTTGATTTATTGCAGTAGATTCAGTGTCTTCTCCACCCAGACTTTCAAACCCACTGGGTTTGATAATAGCTGTAGGATATTGAGACTCAGTAGACAGTTTTGTACATTAGTATGTATATAAGAGAGTGTGTAAGGTTCTGTGCCAGAAGGAGAAATTTAGAAGTAATCATGTATAGGTAGATTAAAGCCATGGATGCACAGCTGATGAAGCAATTTTTGTTGTCTAAAAATTTATTCTAAAATGAAATTTGATTATGTCATTTACCTTATTGCCTTCAGGATAAAAATCGAAATCCTTGGAATAACATCCAAGACCTTCTCTGGCCAATTGATGGTCATATTGCATGGTCTTTTTGTTTCAGTCATTGTAAGGTACATGCAGTTTTTAGAACTATATTTCACCATTTCCCTTTTTTTTTTTGGCATGCTTTTTCCTTCTCCATCACTATCAAATTGCCATTTTTAAGAGTTGGATCAAGTGCCGCCACTTTCAGAAAACCTCTGCTTGCTCTTCTAGGCATTTTCTCTCTTCTTAAGTATCTATTTGTGGTCTTTAGCACCTTGGTCTTACCTCTTGTGGTAGGCAGCCTCTGTGATGGCTCCCAAGTGGTCTCATTTCCTGGTGTTCACGCCCTTGTGTAATATCCTCTCCTTGATTGTGAGAAGGACCCAGTGACTCAATTCTAACAAAAGAATAAAGCACCAAGTGATGGGATGTCACTTCTGAAATTAGGTTACCAAGATTGTCACTTGTGTTTTGCTCTCCCTCTCTCACTTGCTTGTTCTCAATGTCCTTGCTCTATTGGGGAAGCTATGTTTACGTATTCCTGTGGAGAGGCCCATGTAGCAAGGAACTGATGTCTCTGGCCAACAACAGGCAGCAAGGAACCAAGATCTGCCAGTAGCCATATGAATGAGCATGGAAGCAGATCCTCTTCCACTTGAGCCTTGGTAACTGAAGCCCCAGCTGATGCCTTGATTGTATACCTGTGATGGACCCTGAGTCCAGTGGCATTCAGCTGAATCATACCTGGGTTTCTGACCCCAAAAATCTATGAGATAATAAGTGGTCATTGTTTTAAGTCACTAAGTTTTGGGATAGTTTTTTATGTAGCAATTGTTAACTAGTACAGATTTTGGTGCCTGAAGTGGAGTGCCACCGTAACAAATATGTAGAAATGTGGAAGTGGTCTTGGGGAGTGGGTGGAGGTTGGAAGAATTTTGGCAGTCATGATAGAGAAATTCCCTTGAACAGACTATTGGTGTAAATCTGGACTTTGAGGAAGCTATGGGTGAGGGCTCAAAAGGAAATGAGAAGCATATTGTTGAAAATTGGAGGAATATAGGGATCTTTGTTATATGGAGGCAGACAGCTTAGCAACACTTTTTCCTTCAGTAGCAAGGAAAGTAGGAAAAGTGCCTAAGGAACTGGGTGTTCTAACTAAGGAAATTACTAAGCAAAGTGTTAAAGGTACCACTGGGTTTCTTTTTGCTGGTTATAGTAAAATTCAAGAGGTGCCCTGTGGTTCCTCCTTTAACACGGTGGGCATACCACTCTTACAGTATTTATCATATTGTGTTATATGTACTTAATTATCTGTATTTCTCATTAGGCTGTGAATTCTGTGAGAGGCCTTCTTATGTAGTGGTTTAGATCTTGCTTAGATTCTAGTATTAAAGAGATTTACACTCAAGCCTTAGCTCTGCCTCATATGAACTATTTAAATGACAAGTTACTTTTCTATACCTCACTTTCTTCATCTAGAGCGGGGGATTAACGATGATAGAATAAAAACTCCTAAAGGCTCTGTATTTTTACTTTTGGGCTCACCACTGTATCACCACCATCTAGAAGAATCTGGGTGCTTAATAAAGATTTATTGAATTAACAAATTGAGTAATCTCTATCTCAAAATGTTATTGTGAGGTTTAAGTTAGATAACGCATGGAAAGCAATTCACACAATGCCTAATAAGGATTAATTGCTCACTGTTTGTTTTATTCAGTTATTTTGTTTTATTTTACTTTTTCTGAGATGGGATCTTGCTCTGTCACACAGGCTAGAGTGCAGTGGCATGATCACTACAGCATCAAACTCTTGGGCTCAAACAGTGATCCTGCCTCAGCCTTCTGAGTAGCTGAGACTACAAGGGTGCACCACCCAGCTAATTTTTAAATTTTCTGTAGAGATGAGGTCTCGCTATGTTACCCAGGCTGGTCTCAAACTCCTGGTCTCAAGTGATCTTCCCACTTTGCCCTCCCAAAATGCCAGGATTATAGGTATGAGCCACTGCACATGGCCCTGATTCCTATTTAAAGTAAACTTAAGAATAAGGAATAGTACCAAAGAGGATTATTTCATAATGACAAGAGAGTTAAATCAATCAAAAACATAATTATATGAATGTATGCTTACAATAGCAAAGCTTCAAACTCATGAAGCAGAGTTCAGCATTTGTTTCCCAGTAATTGATACTACAAGTAGATAGAAAATCACCTAGGATTTAGAATTAGCAACATTTTCAATAGATATAACCTAATTTGCATTTATAGAACACTAAGCAGTAGCACAGTACACATTCTTTTCAACTGCACGTGGAACATTCACCAAAATAAACCATATGCTGAGCCATAAAATAAGTCTCAGTAACTTTAAAGGGCATGAAATATATAGAATATGTCCTATGGCCGGGCGCGGTGGCTCACGCCTGTAATCCTAGCACTCTGGGAGGCCGAGGCGGGCGGATTGTTTGAGCTCAGGAGTTCGACACCAGCCTGAGCAAGAGCGAGACCCCGTCCCTACTAAAAATAGAAAGAAATTAATCGGACAACTAAAAATATATAGAAAAAATTAGCTGGGCTTGGTGGCACATGCCTGTGGTCCCAGCTACTCGGGAGGCTGAGGCAGAAGGATTGCTTGAGCCCAGGAGTTTGAGGTTGCTGTGAGCTAAGCTGACGCCATGGCACTCTAGCCAGGCAAAAGAGTGAGACTCTGTCTCAAAAAAAAAAAAAAAAAAGAATATGTCCTATGACCACAACAGAATTAAATTAGAAATCAATAACAGAAATACATATAAAAAATCTCCGTTATTTGGAAATTAAACAGTTTTTTTTTGTTTTTTTTTTTTTTGTGACATAGTGGTACGGTCATAGCTCACTGTAGCCTCAAACTTCTGGGCTCAAGCAATTCTCCTGCCTCAGCCTCCCAAGTAGCTAGGACTGTAGGTGTATACCATCATGCCGGGATTTTTTTTTTTTTTTTTTTTTTTGGTAGAGACAGGGTTTTGCTATGTTGCTCAGGCTGGACAAACTGGTTCTTTGAAAGGATAAATTAATAAAACTTTAGTTAGATGGATGAAGGGAAAAAAGATACAAATTATCAATGCCAGGAGCAAAAGAGTAGATGTTGTTACAGATCTCAGAATAAGTTAAAAGGAACATTATGGACAACTTTATGCCAATAAATTCACTAACTTAGATGAGATGGACAAACTCCTTAAAAGAGACAAACTACCAATACTGACAAAAGAAGAAATAGAAAACCTAAATATCTCTATATCTGTTAAGGAAATTGAATTCATAATTTAAAAACCTTCCCAAAAAGAAAACTCAAGCCAGATGGCATCAGTGGTGAATTCTGTCAGGCTTTTAAGGAAGGAATAATACCGATTGCCCATAAACCCTTCAAGAAACTAGAAGAGGGCTGAGTGCCTCAAGCCCATAATCCTAGTACTCTGGGAGGCCGAGGTGGGAGGATCACTTAAGGTCAGGAGTTCGAGACCAGCCTGAGCAAGAGCAAGACCTCTATCTCTACTAAAAATACAAAAAAATAGCTGGGCTTGGTGGCATGTGCCTGTAGTCCCAGCTGCTCTGGAGGCTAGGGCAGGAGGATTGCTTGAGCCCAGGAATTTTAGGTTACAGTGAGCTATGATGATGCCACTGCACTCTCTAGCCAGGATGACAGAGCAAGACTCTGTCTCAAAAAACAAACAAACAAACAAAAAAAAAACCCCAATTCATTTTATGAGGTAGTAGTATTCCAATGCTGAAGCCACATAAAGACATTGTAAGAAAACTTCAGAATAGTAACCTTCATGACTACAAACACAAAACTTAACAAAATATTAGCAAGTCAAATCTGGCAAGTTAAATATAATGATGATATATCATGACCAGGTGAAGTTTTTGCCAAATATGCAAGTTTGATTCAATAGTAAAAAATCAATATACAGTAAATTCTTATTATTCACAGATTGTGTGCTTGCAAATTTGCCTACTTGCTTAAATTATTTGTAACTCCAAAGTCAATACTTAAGGTACTTTTGCAGTCATTTTTGGGCATGCATGTGCAGTGGAAAATTTGAGTTACCCAATACACGCATTCCCATTTGAGGTCAAACAAGTCACTCTGCCTTCTTTCAACTCTCATACTATAAACGAGTGTCCTTTTCATGGTCTGTTTAGTGCCACATTTTTCACATTTTTTGTTTTTTGTTAATGATTTTGTTGTTTAAAACAGCTCCCAAGCATAGTGCTGAAGTGCTGTCTAGTGTTCCTAAGTGCAAGAAGGCTATAATGTGCCTTCTGGATAAATTAATGTGTATTAGGTAACTTCATTCAGGCATGAATTACAGTGTGTTGGCCATGAATTCAGTGTTAATGAACTAATAAATATGTATCAAATAAGGTGTCTTTAAACAGAAACAATTAAACAAAGTTATATATTGTTTGGCTGATGAAAATGTGATTAGAGGCTTATAGGGATATAAATCTTTTTACCTGAGGAGCGGTTGTTTAGTATTTGCTAATTCAGTGTTCATAGTGACTTTGTAGAAAACTACCATGAATAATGGGAATTGGCTGTATTTCTATTATTCTGCTCTAGTATCTAAGAGCAAAGAAGGAAAACCACATGATTGTCTCAGTTTATACAGAGTAAGTGTTTGGAAAAATTCAACATCTCTTTATGTTAAAAACTCTCAGGAATCTAGGGCTAGAAGAGAACCTTCTATAATAATAAAGGGCCACTTTATTATAATATATGTAAGTGCATGTAATATAAGCCTAAAGTTAACGTCTTATTTCTTTCCTCATGAGATCAGGAACAAACCAAGGATGTCAGCTCTCATGATGCCCATTCTGGTCTTAAAGTTTACATAAAACTACAGAGACCAAAATAGCTAAAACAATATTGAAAAAGATTAATTAAAGTTGGAGAACTGTTACTATACTGCCTGTGGACAGAGATGTGGGTCAATGGAACAGAACATCCGGAAATAACCTACACATTTCAATAAAGGTTCCTAAGACAGTTCAGTGGGAGAAAGAATAGTATGTTCAACAGATGGTTCTGGAACAAATGGATTATCCATATGGAGGAGGAGGGATAATCCTTGACCCTTTCCTCAAACTGTACACAAAAATGAAGTACAAATGGATCAAAGACCTAAATGTGAAGGCTGAAATTGACAAACTTCTGGAAGAAAACATGGGAACAAATCTTGACATTGGGGTAGGCAAAGATTTCTTAGCACACAACATCAATTGTTAACAGAAGTAAAAATTGCTATTTGAAAGGCACCATTAAAAAAATGAGAAGACAAGCCTCAGACTAGGTAAAACTGTTCATGCATATATTTGACAAAGTTCTTGCATCTAGAATACATAAATCCAATTTAATAAGAAGACAAGCCACCCAATTAAAAAATGAACAATGGACAATATCCCACCAAAGAAAATATATGAATGGCCAAAAAGCACTTAAAAGTACTCATCCTCATTGGGGAAATGCAAATTAAAGCCACAGTGAACTACTACACATCTACCAAAATGACTGAGATGAAAAAATCTGACAATACCAAATGTTGATGGGAATGGTGGAACAATAGGAGCTCTAATGCACTGTTGGTGGAAATGTAAACTGGTATTACCAGTTGGGAAAACATTTTGGCGATTTCTTATAAAATGAGACCTACACTTACTCTATGACCCAGCATTTCCACTATTTACCTAAGAGAAATGAAAACAGATATCTACAGAAAGACTTTTTCAAGAATTTTAATATATAATTCTTAGTAATCAAATACTAAAAGCAACCCAGATGTCTGTCAATAGGCTATTGGATAACCAAATTGTATTATATTGTGTTAAGTTGGGTTCTCCAGAGAAAAGAACCAATAGGATACATATATATCCGATATATATGTATCTTATATATATGTATATACATATATATGCTATTGACACATTAGGAAAATATGTATACATGGAGATTTATTTTAAGGAGTTGGCTTATGCAATATTGGAGGCTGAGAAGTCCCATGATCTGCAGTAGGGCAAGTTGGAGAGCCAGGAGAGCCAATGGTATAGTTCTAGTCCAAGTCTGAAGGCCTGAGAACTAGGAGAGCCAATGGTGTAAGTTCCAGTCCGAGTTTGAGTCTGAGACGAGAGGCAGGAGAAGACCGATTTCCCAGCTTAAAGACAGAGAGTGAATTGTCTCTTACACATCATTTTTTATTCTACTCAGGCCTCCAGTGGATTTGATGAGACTCGCCAGCATTGGGGAGAGCAGTTTGCTTTATTCATTCTACCAATTCAAATGATAATCATCCAGAAACACCTCACGGACATACCCTGAATTTTTTTTTTTTTTTTGAGACACAGTCTCACTCTGTTGCCTGGGCTAGAGTGCCATGGCGTCAGCCCAGTTTACAGCAGCCTCAAACTCCTGGGCTCAAGCGATTCTCCTGCCTAAGCCTCCCAGGTAGCTGGGACTACAGGCGCACACGCCACCATGCCCCGCTAATTTTTCCTATTTTTAGTTGTTTGGCCAATTTCTTTCAGTTTTCAGTAGAGACGGGGTCTTGCTCTTGCTCAGACTGGTCTCGAACTCCTGAGCTTAAACGATCCTCCCGCCTTGGCCTCCCAGAGTGCTAGGATTACAGGCTCGAGCCACCGTGCCCGCCCTTTTTTGTTTTGTTTTGAGACAGGTTTCTTGCTCTGTCTCCCCCACTAGAGTGCAGTGGCATGATCATTGCAACCTCATACTCCTCGGCTCAAGCAATCCTTCTGCCTCAGCCTCCTGAGTAGCTGGGATTACAGGCACACACACCACAACCAGCTAATTTTTCTAGCTTTTTATAGAGATGGGGCCTCGCTTCTGCTCAGGCTAGTCTCGAATTCCTGACCTCAAGCAATCCTCTTACCTTGGTCTCCCAAAGTGCTAGGATTACAGGCATGAGCTACTGTGCCTGGCCCAGAATAATGTTTAATTAATTATCTGGGAACCCCATGGCCTAGTTTAAATTGACACATAAAATTAACCACCATTTATATTCATACAATGGAATATTCTTCAGCAATAAAAAGGAATGAACTACTGATACATGCAACAATAAGGATGAATCTCATAGACACTATGCTGAATGAAAGAAGTCAGGCACAAAAGAGTACCTATTATATGATTACATTTGTATAACGTTTACAAAAAGGCAAAACTAATAACCATTAATGACAGAAAGCAGGTCAGAGTTTGCCTGGGTCCAGGGGTGGAGAGATTGACTTCAAAGGGACATGAAGAATTGTTTTGGGGTGATAGTGTTCTAAATCTTGATTGTGGTGGTGATTTAATCGGTTTGTTTGTTTTTCAAAACTACTTAAATTGTACACTAAAAAGTGGGTACATTTTATGTAAATTATACCTCATATTTAACAAAATAATACAAATTTGATTTTTAAATTTTTAAAATAGTCCTTATCTTTTTGATGCCATGCCTATAAGGAATAATTTTTGCTAAGTTGATCGTTTAGTTCTTATTAGGATTAATTACTAATTAAGTACTATTGTGCCTGCTGTATCAGTTTTTGGTTATGTTATCTGTTAATGTTACATTGAAAACTTAGTGAAAAATTAACTGGAGAAGAAACATGGAAATAATTAAAGAATATACAAAATTAGAAATTATGGAAACATGTTTTTTTCTAAATTTTCTTAGATTATAAATAAGTTCTTATGTAAGTTTATCATTTTAAATACATAATTTTGAATTAATATTCCACCATATGTTTTACATCAGTTTTTCTTGTTCTTCAGTTTTTGGACATACTTGTGATTTTGACTCTTGTGAATGTTATGAATATCTTTGTTTTTAAAGCCTTTTTTTGCATTTGATTATTCTTATGAATACTTACCTAAATGTAGAATGATTGAATCAAGGAATATGAATTCCATGAATATTGGTAATAAGTTCATATGTCTGATTCAAAAGGTACAATGTCTGTCAGCCAACCAGTTCTCCAACTTGGAAGCAGCCAGTATTCATCAGATTTTTGTGTTTCCTTCCAGAGACATTTTAAGAGTATGCAAGTTTGTGTGTGTGTGTGTGTATGTGTAGGAGAAAGTTCAGACAGTGGATGAAAGACAAATAATTTTATAAGAATTTAATTATACATACTCTGTAAAATGAAATTAACTGCATTCATTTTTGCTTAATTTAATAAAAGGAATCTACAATGAAACCGAGGGAACTTCTTTAAATTTAAAAGTTTCTTCTCGTCGGGCGCGGTGGCTCACACCTGTAATCCTAGCACTTTGGGAGGCCGAGGCGGGCGGATTGTTTGAGCTCAGGAGTTCGAGACCAGCCTGAGCAAGAGCGAGACCCCATCGCTACTAAAAATAGAAAGAAATTAATCAGACAACTAAAAATAATATAGAAAAAATTAGCCGGGCATGGTGGCACATGCCTGTAGTCCCAGCTACTCGGGAGGCTGAGGCAGTAGGATCGCTTGAGCCCAGGTGTTTGAGGTTGCTGTGAGCTAGGATGACGCCACGGCACTCTAGCCCAGGCAACACAGTGAGACTCTGTCTGGAAAAAAAAAAAAAAAAGTTTCTTCCAAAGAAAATATCTCTGAAAGATTAAGAAAAGAGAAATTTTGGGTAATATTTTTAAAATATTAGAAATGTATAGAAGAAATATAAATTACCAGTAGAAGTATGAGTATTTTAGAACTCAGTAATTGAAATGCAAATAACATGGTATCTTTAAAATCTTTTTTAGATTGGCAACAATTGATGAAATACACTTACTCAGAATGTAGAAAATAGGTACCCTTGCAATGGCATATGTTTTTGCAAAATGCTTTCTGGTAGAAGACCGTTTGTTAGTACTTATAAGTTTAGTCTATGTGTAATCTTGGATATAGCAATTTGATGTATAGAAATTTTTTCACAGAGATCATTAAATATAAATACATCTGCCATTGAAAGTTATCAGTATGGCATTAAGTTATGTATCCCTTCAATAGGATAAAGTACAGCTATTAAAATTGGTGATGTCTTATAGGTTTATAGTTACTGTCATGGAAATAGGTTCTTTTTTTTTTTTTTTTTTTTTTTTTTGAGACAGAGTCTCGCTTTGTTGCCCAGGCTAGAGTGAGTGCCGTGGCGTCAGCCTAGCTCACAGCAACCTCAAACTCCTGGGCTCAAGCAATCCTTCTGCCTCAGCCTCCTGAGTAGCTGGGACTACAGGCATGCGCCACCATGCCCGGCTAATTTT
>CAUYRB010083141.1:0-84472 GCA_963574695.1 Propithecus perrieri | reverse complement strand
CTGGGGCAGGAGCATTGCTTGAGCCTTGGAGTTCAGGGCTGCCGTGAACTGTGATTGGGCCACTACATTCTAGCCTGGGTGACAGAGTGAGACTCGAAAGAAAGAAAGAAAGAAAGAAAGAAAGAAAGAAAGAAAGAAAGAGAGAAAGAGAGAAAGAGAAAGAAAGAACGAAAGAAAGGTCAATCAAGTGACACTAACTTCAAGGAAATCCTAGGGGATCTTTATTAACAATACATAATAACTCTGGCTTGAAAAGCAAACTACTATACAACTGGGACCTCATATCAGTGTCAAAACCCAAACTGTGCTAGAGCTAGAGACGTAGATAAAACCAGTTTTCCAGATTGTTATTGAGGATGCATGACTGCCAGCACCCTGCTGATGACCAAAAACCAAGCAAGGAATCTAGGAATGTACCAAGACTTAACACAGGCATAAGTTCCCTCATTCAAGATCGGAGGAAAACCATTGAATCTGCTTTCATCAACTATGCTCAAAGTCCAATACTTCTCTATTCAGGCTACCAACTGTAAACTCAGAATCTGTCCCATCCTTGACCAAACCTTGCCATACAATTACTTGAAATATCCAATAACATGTGAGGTGGTTTAGCGTAGTGATCATGGGTTTATCCCTTGAATCCAAACTGTCTGCTTTTGAATCTCAATTTCTCCACTCGTTAGCTATGTGTGAGCTTGAACATGTGACTTAACACCACTATACCTCTGTTTTTCTCTGAAAAGCCAAGATAATAGCATCACATACCTCTTATAGTTACTGTGAGAATTAGAAGGGTTAATGTATATAAAGCCCTCAAAAGGGTGCTGATATAAGTAGGCAATAAAAGAACATAAATATTGTTATCCACAGTTTCTTGTGTCCCTTGCTTCCGGGAATCAGTGAAGGGATAATTAGTGTTATCAATATATTTATATAAATATTAATAGCTCTCACATTAATAACTACTCTGAATTATGTTTTAGTAGTCATGAAGCTTATTGTCACTTGATATACTTCTGTGATGTTCTTGGGCTGCCATCAGCATTACCAACTCACTCCCAACTCAACTGACCCTGTGGAGAAAGTCAGACCCTACTTAGCCTCTGATGCCATGAATTTTTTGATATAGAAGTAGGTATGTACCCTGTCCCCCAAGAATATATGTGAGGCCAATAAAATGTTTTCTACTTGCAAGATGTTTTTTTTTTAATTTTTTTCATGTTTGGAATCCCATATTCCTTCTGCCTACATTTCCTATAGACACTTCTTTTTATTTTCAAAGTTGTAAGGGTGGCACTACTTTCTCATTCTTGCTCTGAGAACTGAATTTTATTCCACCCTCTTGTTGGAAAGAGGCTTTGTCCTTAAACGAAAGGCAAACCTGAATACTACTCAGTCATGATAAGTGATGAAACTTAAGCCCACAGAAATTTATCTTTAAACATATTTTTACCATGACATCTTGAAAACATTATATTATGCAATTATCTCCACAAGTATTTTTTAAGCTGTTTTTCCATTACAAATAGAACCTCAAATTATTGCCATTATCATCATTCCATGAACTCCTACTCTGTGTAAGTTGCTCTAAAGACATTGTACTATACGTACTTAAAATCATACAAAGGATCTTGGCTACAGAAAGGTTAAGAGTCTATTTGAGAAAATTGCACAAGCACAGAGAGATTATAGTCCCAGGCAAGATGTACCTACCATGTGGCTTATAAATGCAGCACGTAATAAATGCTATTCATAGAGTAGAAAAAGGCTTTGAAAGGTCTTCGAAGATACGTAACAATGAGACAAAAGAATCGAGTATGTCACAGCACTCTCAGCAGGAGGTGAGTAGTGAGTGCCCACGTGGAGTCAAGAAAGTGTGTGGCACATCTGAGAAACACCAGCAGGCAGGTTGGGCCACGTTGAGGAAGTTTTACATGAAATCATTTTTCTAACCAGTTAAAAACTTCAAAGAGTTCATAGGGAAAGAAAAGAACCTCAAACATCAACAAAATCACAATATGAATGATGGCTGTTAGGTAAATATTCTTGTGGTAAACAAGTATTTTTTTTTATGTCTTTTCTTCTTTCTTCTTCCTTTTTAATGGGGACCTAATGTTCCAAGATCGGTTTGACTTTGGAAAGTTATATGAGACATGAAGCAAAAGTATCTTTAATTTGTTTATATGAAACAGAGAAATCGAAAATAAAAATAAATATACAAAATCCAGATGATTGTCACCTGAAGAAACCCAAAACTGAGAAGAGTCCGAGTGATGTACAATTTGAAATGGATGCCTGTATCTGCAGAAGGCGCCTGCCTCTACTATACCGGCAAGCTTTGTTGTGTTTCATAAAATGTTCAAGCTCTATGCTGTATTGGACAGTTTGTTCTTTTCTCCCTCTCTTCAAAGGTTAAAACAAACAAGAGAGATTGGATGATGATCATAACAGGAAGAATGTGGGCGTGGGAGGTGTGAGAAATCAGTGCCTGGGGCCTGAGCTGGTTCTTCCCTGAAATGATTGAAAATCACAATGTGGCTTGATGACCAAAAAGGACAACAAGGATTTTGAGTAGAATCTGCAGTCTGGGCCCATGGGAACAGTGTTCTGCAACGATGAATCCAGCCATCACTTACCCACATTTACCAAAACATCCAGCCATAAGAAGGACTTTCTCCCCTAACCTCCAGGCCCTACTTGCAGCTTGGATGTTGTATTGCCTGTTGCTAATGAACCGTTAGGACTGCCTCAAACACACCCTGACAGCTGCAGAGTTTTCGGTAACAGCCCTAATTCCACTTTCCCTTCCATCTGTCTACAGATGGTTTAAATTTGACCCCTTTAAAAAAAAAGTATCTTATCAAGAGCCAATTACTGTGCTTGTAGATTTCCCATAAAAATGACAGGATTGTGATTTTCAGGAGAGTCTGGTAATTGTGGATTATGTTGAGAGTTTGGCACTCATTCTGGACTTGGAGGCTTTGACACTATTTAGGGCTGGATTGCTGAGATTTTATTTAGGTTTATTCAAATTGACAATCATTATGACATAGATAATAGTGAGAAACGTCAACTGTAAACATCAAAAGAAGTCAGTTCTTTCAAAACTGTTAGCACTGCTTTTATATTACTTTTTCAAAATACCTTTCAACTAAGCAGGACGATACAAGAGAATGTTTCTGTTTATTATACGCCACCTGGTTTGTCTTCATTAATTATATAATTCTTCTTTCAGAACTTTCTTCTGAGAATTGCAAAGTAGTTTAAAGATATTACTTCAATATTCGTTCTATTTTAGAGATTAGCTCAATATGAATACAAGGACCAAGCTAATTTAGGAAAAACGAAAATGAGGATAGATTCTGAGAATATTTCAAAGGATTACAAGTCTTAGACTCTGTGGCTTTAAAGTTCACTGGTCCAAGTCCCTCCTTTGCTAGGTGTAGAGAGGACTGACATGCCCCCGGTCACTCATTTTGTTGGCCACTGAGCCAGAGGAAATGCCAGGTTTCCTGATGTCCAATTCAGTACTAGGTACTTTTGACACCTAAGTCATACAGAAATCATTCTTCTTAAACAAGTTATTGTTTGTAATGATTTCATATCCCTCTAACTAAATAAAAATCTCTGAAATAGAAGGACTTTCATTTTTGACTTATCAAAGCAATACTTTAGAGCACTTGCTTTTTGCACTGTGTTTTAGAGTGCACAAAGACAAGATGCAGTCCTTTATCTCAAGAAAGATATCATTCTCTAGAAATATTATCTTGAATAATCAAGGCCTTCACATGTAAAAAGGTAATTAAACTGTAAGGTTGTCCAAGATGGAAAGTGAATGGCACAGCAGATATGGGAGGGAATAGGTCTCCTTTTCTTTCAGCAGGTGCTCTGTAAATACCTGCTGAGTTACACTGAGATGTATTCACTTCGAGAGCAGCTTTCCTATCAGGAAAACAGTGGGTTAAACCGACAACATTACCTACTAATTATTAGTAAGAAATCTGTAGCTTGGGCTAAATTATGGATATTCACTTAGATATATTTAAATATAAAGTGAGAGTCGAAAGATCTTTAGATATTAATGCATTTATTATAAAAAACTTTATGTTAAAAGGAAAGATGATATTAGTATGTGGGGAAAACATTCTTTCTTTAAATAATTTTCTAAATATTTTACCAGTACCTTTCCAATCCATGATGGTTAATTCCACAGGTCAACTTGGCTAGGCCACAGTGGCCAGATATTTGGTGAAACAGTAGTGTAGATTCTGTTGTGAGATATTTATTTGGGTGAGATTAGCATTTAAATCAGCACCCTTTGAGTAAAGCAGATTATTCTCACAATGTGGGTGAGCCTCATCCAATCACATGAAGGCCTTAAGAGAAAAAAACTGACATCCCTTAAGAAAGAGGGAATTCTGTTCCCAGTATGCTTGCAGATTCTAGAGGCAATTCTTCCCTTGGTCTCCAGCTTGCCTGCCTCCCCTGAGGATTTTGGACTTACCAGCCTCCACAATCACTTGAGCCAATTTCTCAAAATAAATCTCTCTTTCTGTGAATGTGTGTGTATTTACATACGTAATATGTAATAACACCATATATACAGGAGATCCTCAAACAACATCCTTTTGTTCAACATCATTTCATTATAACATTGAGGGGAGGAAAAAAATTGATTTCCACCAGGGCCACCGTGTGTGTGGACTCTGCATGTTTTCCCATGTCTGTGAGGGTTTTCTCCAGATACTCCAGTTTGTTCCCACATCCCAAAGATGTGCACATTAGGTTACTCGGTTTGTCCTGGTCTGAGGGAGTGAGGGTGTGTGTGTGAGTATGCCCTGTGATGAGATGACTTCCTGTCCAAGGTTCATTCCCGCCTTTAGCTCTTAGCTGCTAGGATAGGCTCTGCCCACCTGTGACCCTAAACTGGAATAATTGGGCAAATGATATATATATTTTTTGAGACAGAGTCTCACTCTGTCGCCCAGGATAGAGTGCCGTGGTGTCAGCCTAGCTTGTAGTAACCTCAAATTCCTGGGCTCGAGAGATTCCCTTGTCTCAGCCTCCCCAGTAGCTGGGACTAGAGGTGCGTGTCACCACACCCGGCTAATGTTTTACTATTTTTAGTAGAGACAGAATCTCACTCTTGCTCAGGCTGGTCTCAAACTCTTGAGTTCAAGCGCTCCTCCTGCCTTGGCCTCCCAGAGTGCTAGGATTACAGGTGTAAACCACCATGCCTGTAAATAATTATCTTAACTTATATTTATTGATCTTTCATAAATGTATGTATGGGTCACATTTATTTCAGTGTGTAATATTAGAAGTGTTTTAGTCTTTATTTAGAAGTTTGATGATGTTTTTGTGACCAAAAAATATGCCATAGGAACTTAACCATTGTTTATATCAATTTGCCAATGGTAAAATTGGTTTTGTTATACGTTGTTTAGTTGCAGTTGCAGTTTCCAAGAACATATTGATGACATAAGTGAGAACTTACTATATGTATATATACACATACCCATCCTTGCTCTCTCTCTATATATATAAAAATATGATATTTGGTATTATGGTATATTTTATATATATGGTATTATATATGTATATGATATTCAGTATTATTATATATTTTGTGTATATGGTATTATAGCTATTGCTTTAAAAATGTGAAATTATGTAAGGGGAAAAATAAAAAAATTTAATTTATGTTCAAGTGCTGCCTATGATACAAGATGACAAGACAGAGTTGGTAGGGGAATCTGACCCAGAACAAAAAAAAGGAAGGAATGAAAGTATGTTTGCCTAAAGGAAGAGTCTTAATTTTTTAAAAAAATGTCAAGTTATAATTAGAAAAAAGTACATGCGCTAAATTAAAATTATGACACAGAGTTAGAAAAAGAGTCTGCCTAGCTAATTTGGTGTCAAGAAAATAAAGAGCAAAAGCGAGTTTTGTATCCTCATACAGTTTATTCAAGGTGGTTTTAATAAAAGTATTAAGATACTGAGACCTTCTCTTATATTATATAAAGTATATTCAGCTGTTTTAGGGACTATGCTAAAATGAGAACATTAACCTCGAAACAAGCCTGAAAGATAAGAGGAGCTTAAAATTGAGCATACTTTCCTCTTTTATATATCCCGGTCTTTTGTGAGATGAACCTATGTCTGAAACTTTTTTCTTTCCTGAGAACTTATCTCAAGGACCACCACACAGCAGGAGTAGCTCTAATACCACACACTCCACACATACTGTGCACTGATGGTAGGCACTGCGTCTTTGGTGCTGGAGCTATTTTATTTAACCCTCATAACTATGACTTCATAGGGTCAGGTTCATTATCTACTGGGCCAATCAAACTTACATTTCTGAATGGTCTGAGTTCCTGGGGCCCTGCCTTTATTGGTTTTATATTGTCTTCCATTAATCTTTATTATGAAATATGGAAGTAATAAGATGCACCCCTGGGAATCCCCTAGATTCCATACATATTTCTTCTTGCCTTCGTTAACAGCAATCTATTTTCCCCTTGGTTTTGTATCCTCCTCCATCCCTAATGGTTTGGTGGTATAAGGAGCTCAAAATATCTAGATGCCAGTCTCTACTCTCGATTTAATGAAACAATTGTTGTATCCCCTGTTGAAACCATTTCTTCCTTAGGAACTAAGATCTCTCAAAAAGCAGTACCCAGTTTTGCAGAAAGGTGAAACATAAACTTGCAAAGTGGGTTGTTTGTTGCAAGGGAGTCACAAACACACACCATGAGCAACACTTGTGCTTATGATGTATATGTAGAGTTTATTAGAGAAACATGCATACATAGAGCTTATTGGTGAAAATTTTAAACTAGAAGAGTAGCACAGCACCAGTTGTCTCCTAAGCTTTTTATAATATTTCACAGCCTAGGCAAGGTATAGATGGTCTGAATGCACCCTGGCCTTGGTATCACCAGAAGAGTCCTGCCAAGATCAGAAGGCTGGAAGAGAGACTGAGAGCAATAAGGAATAAGCCCAGATTTCACACTGCACTACATTATTTATAAGTTAGCCTAAGAGGGGCTAGGAAACATCTAATCAGTTTCACTAAGAAACAAGAAATATTTCAAGATATTTCTGAGGCCAGGTAGGATACTACAGAGGATGCATAAAAACAGGCCTAGAAAACTTTGCATGCTAGGAATGCAGACATCAGTCAAAGATCTTCTTGTCTCTCTGTAGGCCCTTAGAGCCACTGAGCCAGCTCTCTGCTGAGCTACCAACAGCAGGGAGAAAATGAGCCTCCAGAGCTATGCAGACTTGTCTTTCATTGGGTTTGTAAATATAATAGTGAGAAGAGTCACTCCCACTTTCCTGACTCAGTTGCCAGAGCACTGTAGCCTGACTATGGAAAAAATAGAACCACATATTAATCACTGTTTCAAAGCAAGTCCTGCATCCTGTATAACAGAAAATCCATTCTTGGAGGGTTTTGTCTCCTAGAAGGCTCCCAAACTGTATCTTCAGCCATTCCACTATTCTACTACATCATCCGATACATAGACACAGATTCATTGCCACTCTTTCAGGTTTCTATTAATAGGTTAGAAGCAATGCGGGACGAGGTATCATGACTGTGAGTGAGGCACTCTAATTGCATGGATGGTAGTGCTCAAAGAAGCAAGGAGCATAGATAAGGCAAATATACTTTTGAAGATATATCTATTTCTATGAAAAAGAAAATTTACTCACCAAAACTTGTTTCTCCTCCTGAGAGGTATATTATGCAAATTGCATCAACTTGTCTTTCACTTTAGAGACAATATCCCCACATGCTCTTAGAAACTTCACTGACATGGCAGAAGCTTGAAATTTCATTTGGTTTATCTCCTACTCACTACACACAAATGACTTCCTAATCATTTAAGGTATTCTTGCTACTACACTCCCTCCTTAATAGATTCAATCAGCATCAATCTCATGGACCAGTGGGATGGTCTGTGGACCAGTGGAAAGGTCCTGACTGAGGTCCTGAGGACAATATTATGACTGAGAATAGGAAAGTTAAAATAGCCCTAAGGTATGACAGTGTCCATATCTTATATATTATACTTATACATACAATACTTTGATGTCCCTGACAAAGGAAAATGAGCTGATTCTCTTCATACATGAAAACTATTATAGAGGAGAAAATAAGTAGTTTTTTTCTAGCTAGATCAATAGTGTGTACTAAATTTTACAGGCTGTTTTCATTTATCATACTCAGGATACATATCTGGAGTAGTAGTTACAATTGAAGTCACCATCTGATTAGGTTTAAGACAGTCCACAGTCATTCTCTATGACCCCTTCTGCTTTTTTGCAGGTTAGATAGTTGTGGAAGTCCTAGAAATTGCTATTCCTGTATCCTTTAATCCTTTGAAGGGAAATCTGATATTTACAGGTCTTCCAGGTATGAGGTTTTACTTTTGGTTTACTATTTAGGTAAAGATGACACTTACAGGAGCCAACATTTGGCCCTTTTTATGATAATGGCCAATTCAGAGGATCTGTCAGTTTCCTAATCTACTTTAACCAACTATTCAATCAGGGATAGGAATAATAACCAAAGGAGAATCCTGGACCCAATAGGCCCACTTTGAGAAAGATTTGGCTCAAAACTTCATTCATCACCCAACTTCCATAAGTCCCAGAGGAATCTACTGGCACTTCAGGTCCTCAGGGATTAACTGAAACTCAGAGCCAGTGTCTAGGATTTTCTCTTTCTCCAGTGCAGAGTCATAGGCAAAATGGCCGTATACCACTTCAGAGTATGCTTGAAGGAATATTGATAGTCTGTACACATGAGAATTTTGCAGGGCCTTGCTAATGGGGACCTGATCTCCCTTTCAATCAAGGAGTTTAGGTTTATGGACCAGCTTGGGTAGAGCGATTGGGTGAGAGGCCATGACTTCTTGTGGCAGGTACTCAAATAAGACTTCTGCTCCCCATATCCAATGTATTTCCTGTAATATAAATCAAATAACATTTCATGCCTATTTATTCTGTTTCTAAGACCTTGTAATCAATTATCCATGGCCCAGATCCCTAAAGGTTAAAAGACTCTGAATGGCAGTCCATCCCTATAGCAGGTGATGGTAATTGAGCCTCCCTTGTCTCTGATGGTTAAGTGCCACCACCTGGCCTCTGTCACTCTGGGATCCCACAATTTCCATTAAAATCATTAGACTACTTCACGGTGGCAACTCTAACCATCATCCCCAATCTACCGTTGACAGCCAGAACCAAGTTTTCAAGGATGCTGCCATTTCCCTCAGAAAGCATTTCTCAATGCCCCAGAGATGGGAGTGTTTTCCGTAACTTCCAGGCAACGGTGTCAGAGGGAGAGAAAGCAAATTGTACATAATAATTTTAGTCTAACATGACCAAGTTTGTAAGTCTCTTAGATTCTTACTCTAAATAATTACAGGAAAGTTCTGACATCTTGACTTCATTAAACATACCCCTTTGTGGAATCCATGCTTTAGTTAACAAAGCAAACTGCTAGAGCCATTTCCAGCTGATCGAGTTAGTAGATTAAATCCTGTATCCAACAGATATAGTCAGCCTAACTTTATATTCCATCTCCTTAGTCTAACATGCTTAGAATCCATTCATGTATATGCTCCTTAAATTTCAAATGACAAACTGTGGGTCTACAGGCAAGGAAGTATGGTGTGCATGGATTATGAAAGAAGACTAGTTTCTTCAGAAAATAAAGGTGAGTTGTTGAAATTGGAAAATAAATTTTGAAATTCAATTATAGGACTCATTTCATCGTGGAAGTCCAGGGTTTCCAGCTTTATCTGAGAACACTCACATGTTCCTGCCCATATCTAAGAGAATCCTTGCTTTCTCAGTAATACCCTAACCTTAACAGAAGAAATTTATCAATGTTATCTGAATAATTTGCTTCAAAATTCTCCAAATTCTACCATAAGACTTCAGTCTTGATCTTCGGCCATGCTGTCCTGTGTCTATAATGCATAAAAAAAAAAAATTCACTGAAAGCTGTCAGGAAGTTCTCTGGTTTTCTACGTGTATTTTGAGTTGAGCTAAAATCCTTGAGTTGATTTTTAATTTTTTGGAAGCTGTTTAGTATGTCTCAACTACTTTCTCAATGTCTATAATACTTTTCACCATTGTCACTGCATAGTGGCAGGGTACAGTGGATTACTTAGTTTCTCAAAGCCTTAATAATAAGGCTTATTATTAAGGCTTTGAGAAAGGTGATTGTGATGCCACTGCATACCATGGATTGCTAAAATTCCCCTTTCTGCCTGCAAGCGGGTCATTTCCACTTTCATGCTCTAACATGTGAACAAATTTATCCTGCCATACTTTCTTGAGGATTTGTTTCCTGGGACCACTCCTTATAGGCAAAATTGAATCTGCCACATTCCAACCAGATAAACAGAAACCACTCTGAGTCCTTAAAATAGCAAATTTGATGCAAGAAATTGGTTACACAGTGATAGGAAAGCTAAGGAGATAGTCAAGCAAAACAGCTATTTAGCAACATCGGGAAGCCACTACTTTTGTTCCCACAGGAGCAAAAAGGAGAAGCTGTACTAAGGGATCTCATACACCAGGGTATGCAGCAGGAGATGGAAATGTGGCAGGAGCTGAGGCCTCAGAGGAAGCATAGTCACTGCAGGAGACACAGCTGCTGCCATAGATGGTATCCAAAGCAGAGTGAGAGGGGAGAAATAGCCTGGCTTCTTCCTGCCTCCTGGTCTCACTTTCCAATTCCCTGCCAGTGCCAGGGATCAGTCCTCCTATGATACTGCGTGGAACACTGGAAGGTCGAAGAAGGGATCAGTGCTGAGCACAATAGTCCCTGGACCTGCAGCAGAAAGAAAGAAAAAGAAGAAAGAGAGAAAGAAAGGAAGGAAGGAAGGAAGGAAAGAAGGAAGAAAGGAAGGAAGGAAGGAAGGAAGGAAGGAAGGAAGGAAGGAAGGAAGGAAGGAAGGAAGGAAGGAAAGAAAGAAAGAAAGAAAGAAAGAAAGAAAGAAAGAAAGAAAGAAGGAAAGAAGGAAAGAAGGAAAGAAAGAAAGAAAGGAAGAAAGAAAGAAAGAGAGAAAGAGAGAAAGAAAAAGAAAACCAAATGTGGTCGCCTTTTCCAGAACAGAGTGGTTTTACACAGGGATAGAAACTATTACTTCCTCCACCTGAGAATGAACTGCTCTGGCCACACTGAGCAACCACCACTGTTCAGTAGGGAGAACATAAGCCTCCGTGCGATCAATCTATCTATAATAAAGCAGTTAGGACGGTGAAAATGGACTAAGTATGTGTTAGGACATTTGCTGAGGAAGAAGTACTTGAGGAGAAATGGACATAATTATAAAAAATGAAGGAAGTCAAATATGACTAACATGGAAAAATTATTCTTAAAAGAGAATGTTCAGAGATCCAAACATATGAAACAACCAAGCCAGCCCAGGGAGGTTGAGGGTGTTTATAGGGCACAGGGACTGTATTCATTTAACATACCTACTTTGTCTGGCATGCCAGATGGCATCAGGAGCAGGTGGTAAATGCCTTCAGATTATCATGATAAATTGTTCTTCTTGATGAAAGTGTAAATGACTATAGGTAATAACATGAAATTTGGACACAAGGAAATTAAGTAGTTAGCAAATGAAGGAAAATGATATTGAAATTTACCCAATTATTAGTTTCCCCACAGAAGCTATAGAAGCAAATATGCATTGTTAAAATTAAACTGAGCACATCACAAGGATCTTTTTTTTTTTTTTTTTTAAAAAGGAGCCAGTGTTAAGTGAGTAGAGGGTGAGGCTGGATAACCTGTCATGTCTTTAATGATATACGTCTGTAACTTTGTCTACTGTGCTGCACATAATTAGTAATAGGAATGCTCTAAATGTGGTTTTTTTTAATTCTACATTTCTATTTTCCACCATTGAGTAATTCAAACCAGCACATGGAACACATGGGATGAGCAAAAAGTCTAAATTATACACAGGTTTGAATATTGGCTCCTTGAAAGGTAAACTGTGTTAAAAATACAAATTCCAGGATGTCAAATCCCTGGGGGAATCATGTCTCTTTTGCTTTTTTTTCTTTTTTCACTTCAGATTACATAAATACCAAAAGCATTTGTTGCAAAAGGATTGTTTGGAATTTTTCTTTGTTCCACTCTGCAAAACATTGTCATTATTGAATTTTTATAGCTAGAACTTCCATTAACATCTGAAGAAGTTGTCAAATAATCTTTTCCAATTAGGTTATTCTTTCAAAACTATTCTAGTTCCAGGAAAACATTAATTCTGATGCCTAAATAGGGTATGGTTTTGTATTTAAAGAAAATACACATACAATCACAGAACTTGTAGACTTAGAAGAAGTCTTAGAGATTGTCTAGTTTCATCATTCCTATTTTATAGATGAGAAAACAACACTAAGGAAATTTAGTAATTTTTTTCAGTAGCACTTGGGTTGTTAGTGACAGAATTAGGTCAGGAATACATTTTTTCAGATAATCTAAGAAAGCATTCTTTCAGTAATGCTTCATTATTCAGTAAGACTTCATTACTTTAAATATGTGATATAGTTCTGGCTCGTGGTCACACATAGTTGCAAACACCCTATAGTTTTATTCTTTAGAAAAACATGACTGCTTTATCCGGGAGTAACTCATTCCTCATTGTTGTCTATGTCAGGTTATTTGCACATAAATTCTTCAGTTCAGAGTCATCTTACAAACTACTTTTTCTTGTTTGTCTATGTAAAATTCCTCCCAAAACTTTTTAGCTTTCCTTCTGTCTCCTTCTCTCAACCTGAAATCTTTTTTAATCTTAGCTATTCAATGTGTAACTCTCTTATCGTCTTTGAATTTTCTTTTAAAGTATTACAACAGATAGAAACCAGAAATTAAAACTGCAAAGCTACAAACCAATGCCCTTCTAAATAGAACTTCTTTTTTTT
Source organism: Propithecus perrieri (assembly GCA_963574695.1). Lineage (NCBI taxonomy): Eukaryota > Metazoa > Chordata > Mammalia > Primates > Indriidae > Propithecus > Propithecus perrieri. The sequence goes on along the minus strand of CAUYRB010083141.1, from coordinate 71,509 downwards.
TCCGTCACGGAGGACATGTTTATGTGGCATGTGCACAGGGAGATTTGCCATGAAGCTAATGAGGCTAAAGCTTCAGTGTCTCTTACCTGCACAAGCCCTTTCCAGAGACTTAGGAAGGATCCTAGAGCTCATGTCGACATATCCTTTTGTAAATTTTTCAAAATAAGCTGTTTTAACCATTCTTGTTTAAGAACACATCCCATTCACTCAAGATGTTCCTCCATCACCCGTTCCCCTTGTAGTGTGGTAGAGATGAAGCTAAGGAAGAGTTGAGTTGGTACATACATACAGTTGAGATTTAGTGGGCATATTTATGCCATTTCGAAATGCTTCCATGTATAATTAAGTAATCACACCCTAGTGCATGAATGACTTCCAGGAATACTTTAACCTCTCACTGCATTGTTTCAAATGCACCTGAGATAATCTCTCTCCATGAACATGTCCCGTGAGTGTTCTATCACCAAAAGTAAGAAGGTAGTGAAAAAGAAACAGGTTTGACATGTGCAGAGGATTAAAACTAGCAGTTAGAAAATTAGTATGTTATGTCATGCATGTGTCTTAAGCAGGTAATTAATATATTCATTATTTTTATGAATTTCATGTTTTGTAGTATTTATTAGCTTTTCAAAATTTGAATTTCTCATTCTCAATATTCGCTTACATACATAACTTAGTATTCATTTTGCATTCTTTTTCTTAAAAGGTCATCCTCCCCTCAGTTTCTATAAGTTCCAGGCCTCAAAAATCCTTGATCTGCCACTGGGTGATTAACTTTCCAAAGTTAATCCTTTCAGGCTTCAGAAGGACAGCCTAATCTTGGCTCACTCCAGCAGCCAAAGTTTAGCAGAGTTGGGGCAGGGTTAGAGCAATCAAGGACGTAAAAAAACAGGTAAAAACTTCTTCTGGGAAATGTAATAAAAAGATCAACATTAGAGAAGTTGAATTCTGCTGACAAGCCTAAGAGGATTGTTATGCGGCCAGGGAACATGGATAAGTTTAGAAGGTTCATGGGCCCAAAGGTACGGCAGGAGAGCAAGGAGCAGTGGTTGCATCTAAGAATATTTCCATTGACTGATGAATGAGTGTTCAGTAAAAACAAACAAACAAACAAAAGCCCAAGAATATTTCCAGGAAAAAGCTGACATTTTTAAAACTTGTTTTATGAATGTGCACTGCCCAATAGGAGAGTGGTTTAGCCTAGTTCAAGTAGTCAGTGCAAACACTATATCCACCTTTAATATTGTCATGGAAAATGGATTGAACATCCATATAACTTCGAGCCAGGTCTCATGGGGATTGAAATCACCCCTTTGTTTTGATTGTATTAGTCCTGTTACCATATAGAGTTGACGCTGTAGAAAGACCAAATGGAGAGAAAAAAATATTTTTTATATATTTTGTATTTTATTTGCATATACACACATGCACACACACAGACACAAGTTGTTGGGGCAGGGAGATTTCTCCTGCTCTATTTTGATGGGGTTTAGAGGAAGACTAAAATGGAGATTATAGTTTATAATTTGCCTTCTGGTGTAGGAATTGGACTAGATTTTCCAATAACCCATGATGATTATTTTTCTACTCAGGTCAACCTCAAATATCATTATAATCTTGTAATTATTTTACCAGAAATTTAGTTCAGAGAGTATAGCTAGTTTGTGATATGAGCAGTTTAGAAGCCAGGCTTTCAACTGCTCAGAGTAGAATCTTTAGACTCTTGCTTTATTTACGTATTATACATGAATGTGAGCAAACAGTGAGCACTCTATACTATTAATTATTTAGTAGAATGAGATGCAGCTTAATATGATGGAAAAGACATGAGCTTTGACACTACACAGTCTGAGCATTCAATCCTGATTCTGCTTTGGATGAGTTATTTAAAATCTCTGAAACTCAGTTTTCTCATCTCTAATGTGGGAATAAGGAAACCCATCTTTGAAAGTTGTGCTGAGGATTCAATGAGGCAACTTTTGTAAAGTTTCTGGCTATAGATGCTTAATAAGTTGGAGCCAATATTAATCGATACATGAAATCCTAAGCTCACTGGGAAGTCTAGTATTCAACAGGCACATTATCCTATTAAATCTACATATCTACCCTATAATGTAGCTATTTCCATGTCTTCTTTACAAATGAGGAAAAGTATTTTTTCCCACTTCAAACAACTGGTAAGTGGGGGGTAAAATTAAAATCAAATCCTTTTGTAACCACTTTCTGACAGAGAAGCTACAAATTGAGATAATTCAGTGTTTTTAAATAATTTATTCCATCACCTTCAGTCCTGCCCCAACATATACTCAGAGTGTGAGAAATGAGGGTACTTGACAAATATTACATTCATTATTTAAAAAAAAAAAACAGTGATAAAATGTAATTTTGAATTGTTTAGCAAACAATAGAGCTCATCACATAAAGAGATTAGGGAGTTGACAGTTTTGGATAAAAAATAGGATGTCAACAGAAAAAAGTTATAATTCCTCCAACCCATTATTCACTATTTTAATGAGATTTGAGATTGACCTGAGTAGAAAAATGACCACATCTTTAGACCAGAAGAATATGTGGAATGAATTGATTCTGTATCCCCAGGTAGCAAATAATGTTCCACAATTCCATAGTCTATCATAACTCTGGCTCATGAAAGCCACATTATTCTTTCTCACTCTTCCAAAGTACCCTATGCTTTCTGGTCATTTTTAGTTTCTCCTTCTGTCTCTTTTATCCCAGTTGGCTAAGAGATTGTTTAAAATCTGCTCACAGCAAATACATTCAGATATGACAATAGGAAAAGCACGGGGGACAGTGTAGTGGTCTGAGATTTTCGTTTGGTTAAATCTGGGTTTGAATCCTGGCTCTGTCACTTGCAGCTGAGCACCCTTGAGCAAAGGCTTAACTGACGATTTCCTCAATTACCAAAAAATAAGATTAATTAAAAGAGGAACAATAGCATTTAGTGATGATTAAAATATCACATTTTGTGTTCATAACAACTCTATGAAATGGTTACCTTTAATATCCTCATTTTACAGATGATCACACTGAGAATTAAGGAGGTTAAGGGAATTGTCTAAGAACATACAGCTCTTAAGTAGCATCACTAAAATTCAAACCCCCATTTTTATATATTGCTAATAGCTTCCCAAATAATGCTGTCTATGTACTGCTATTTGTAAGAATTATTTGAGATAAATTTAGGTAATGCTTGTGGAATATAGGGGACTTTTAATAAATATTAGTTTATTAATAATATCTGTATAATATCTTTGTATCTCTGTAGTATTTTTGGTTTTCCCAAGGCAGTTTAGATTTCTTATTTCATTTGATCTTCATCTAATAAAGAAACTGAAGAAACATAGGAGTAAGTGATATCAACAAATATTAATACCAGTGGAAATAGTACTAGGACCCAGGCTTTCTCTCTTCATATTTGTCACCTTTCCTCCTCCAAATCTTCAACCGTCAAAATCCTGAAAGAAGAGACTTTAATATTTAATTTCTCTTTGGTGTCTCCGCCTTTTTTTATTTTTTTTTTTGGCTCTGAGGAGAAAGACGTATGCTTATTCTGATAAATGGATGAGTGCCTTGATGTTATAGAACCTGATAACACACACGTAAAATGATTATTTAATGATGTCTGGAATCATCATAGCTGGAAGGCTACTCACAACAGGACTTTTCCTCTTCTTGCAATGACAGGCCTTAATGGAATTCGGCCTGCAGAGTGTCTGGGCTGTGTGTGAGGATAGTATCAGATCAAGTCCAAGCAAGTTCCCTGAAGCTCAGCCTTTACAACATCATGTAACTCAGAAACATTCCTTCGAGGCACCGCCCACCATTTCCAGTGGGAATCTACTGAAATGATTCTCTTGGAAGCAGCGTGGATGTAGGGCGGGGGTATTAAATTAGTGTTTTCGGAGGAGATTGTGGATGGGTGAGCGGGTGGAGATGGTGGGGGGGGAATTAAAAGCAAAGATGGAAAAAATAACAACCACTGCCACCAAAATATTCTGCTTAAGCATGAGGGAGTACACCCTACAGCTGTTAGCACTGTTCAGCATATTTTGCATATTTATATATACCAAGTATTTCCAAACAGCCTTGTGTTTGTTTTAAAATCCCACACGGAGATGTCTGGTAAAGCTGTCACTGTAGAAGGCTATTTTCCTGGTGAAGTTTGCAAAACTGTTTTCAAAATTCTGTATATACATCATAAGCTGAGCAGAAGAGCCATTGTCATTAACCATTTCATAGAGAAATCTTAACTACTCCGCCTGCCCATCAGACAACACTCAGAACAAAGCACCCATGTTCTAAGACAAAAACAGTACCCCATTAATTGAAGCCAATTCTTCTTTTAAAAAAAATTGGTTTTAAAAAAATGAAACACGAAACATCACCCAGTGATTCTTGGGTAGTCCTGAAGCTACCAAAGTGTGATTTTAGTAATTGCTGTTGACTCCAATCTTCAATTTACAGAGGTATTTTTTTCAGCTTTATTGAAATATAATTGACAAATAAAACTTGTATATATTCAAGGTATACAATGTGATGATTTGATATATGTATACATTGTATAATGATTACTAAAATCAAATTAATTAACACATTCATCACCAGAGATTTTGTTTGTAAGAAAAATGATAATACTGAGCAGATGTCTCATGTAGCCATTTTTTTTTTTTTGAAAACATGAAACACCACAAAACCATACATAGCTCAGTTGAAAAAGTTTAGTGAATTTTCACAGGAGGAATGAGGCAGTTTAAAGCTATATTTTCCTTTTAGTAAGATCCACAAGAAAAGGATAGAGTGTCATGCTTAAAGGGGAACAGATTTTGTATTTTTTGGCAAGATATTAAATCCTCTGTTGCTATATTTGGCTCTCTGCAAATAGTCTCTCATACAAGTGCAAAGCAAAGATCAATGCTGGTGTTCTTCATTCAGCCACAGCCAAACTTGGTATGGAAAGTAAAACAGTTGTTCCTGAGTGTTGTTTCTAACAAAGTCTTGCAGCTCATTTATTGATCAGCAGCATTCCAGAGCATGGATACCCACTTTACACATTAAATCTATCAAAACATGTTTGCTTTTCCATAACAGTTTTTCCACTGCTTAACTGATAGCAGATGGAATGATTCAATCTGGACAGAAGTGTTAAAGCTTTACCACGTCAATGTGGTCATATTTAGCTGTTTAGTCAAATGTGTATAGGCAGGTCAAATGAGATGCTTGGAGACTTAGGACATCACAGGGGATGGGCATATGTTCCCAAAAAAGGAAACAAAACAATTAAATAGTAGTTGGTTGTCCCCAGAGAAAACACACTTCAGCTAGGAAGAATCTGCACTAGATGACCTTCTCTCCACCCCCTGAGAGTGCTCATCTTACACAAATACCACATAACTCTTTGGATTCTGAGGCACCATAATAACTGCATGAAACATTTGAAATAGTGACTGGAATTTCCTTCATATGCAGTTATTTAAGTGAATGAAGATGAACCTCCACACAAATACCCATGGAAACATTATGTATTTCTATTAATATTTCCAGTGAAATATTAAATGCTCCCCTCCACGAGGCTGATATAAAAATGATTGAAGTCCAATACTAACTATGGAACGTAGAATAATGGCTCCATGTCTTAATCTCTAAAACCTGTGAATATGTTATCTTACATGGAAAAAAGGACTTTACAGATGTAATTAAGGTAAAGGACCTTGAGATGGAAAGAGTATCTTGGACTCTACAGGTGGAGCCAATGTAATCACAAGGGGCTTTAAACATGTAAGGGAGAGGAAGAAGAGAAGGTCAGAGTGATACCATGTGAGAAGGTCTTGATCAGCAGTTGCTGGATTTGAAGATGGAAGGAGGCCATAAAAAAAAGACTCTAGAAGCTGAAAACAGCAAGGAAACAGTTTCACTCTTGGAGCATCCATAAGGAATACAGCTGACACCCTGTAGCCCACCAAGACAAGACCTTTGTCAAATATCTGACCCACAGAACTAGAAGATAATAAATCTGTCTTCTTCTAAGCCATTATGGTTGTGGTCTTTTACAGCAGCCACAAAAAACTCATACACTAGTCTATCGTAAATATCACAAACAATTAATAAGCTTTTGCCAAGTTATTTCACTTGTAGTGCTGAGGGTCTACTCATTTAAATAATGATTTCCAGACTTTTGTACTTTCACATTAAAGATCCACTTAATAAGAAAAGTAAATTAAAATTATTCATTTAATAAGAAAATAATGTACATCTCTAATAGTGTAAAGAGATACCATTAGAAAAGTTCACATCTTAAGCACATACACCCCCCTCCAAAAAAAGCTAAGGAATCTTGTATTTTAAAAGAATTATATTATTATATTGAGGTCAAAATTTAGTACTCCAGAAAATGTTAAAAAGGAAATTAATTGATAATGACCTGCCCTTTTCTAGAGAGTCCAAATAGAGAAATTCTAACTTCCTTCAAAATACAAGCTCTTAGAATTCTCTTTTTGAGGGCCACTTTTTCAATGTCAATGAATTGTAGGAAATTTTCTGTTTGTTTGTTTTTCATACTACTTATAGCAAGTTCTGTCAACAAATGTAAAAACAAAGCGATAAAATGTATCTTTCCCAAAGGGTCAACTGATAACCTTAGAAGCATTATATTAAAAAATTCTCAAGATTCCTGAAGTTACATAATTAATATAGCTCATTTTAGTTTCTCTCCCATTATAAACATTTATTTTATAATCCACTCTTCACTGTAACATATAAGTTCCTTGGCTCTAGAAATTAACCTCTAATTTAATAAACCTAAGATGTTGTAATTTCCAAAGATACATAGAAGTTGCTTAATTGAATAAGGAGGAAACGAAAAGAGCTTTAATTAATTGTCAAGAAATGCAGACCAAACCTAAATGCTACGTTAAAATAAAAACATTCAGTTCACATTAAATTATTTATTGAACAAATTGAAGATAATGATATTTGTTTTTATTACAAAGCCTTCCATCATCTTATATCATCAACACATAGTTATGAGAACTGCATTTGAAGAGTGAATAGAAAGAAGAAGATGTCTCTCTCCCAACCCCACAAAAATATGGAAAAACATATAATCTTATAATTATCTTATAAAGCCAAAAGTGTTCTGAATTATATATTTTTTGTTAATTAAAATGGCAACATAACTAAGATTAGTTAATTTCTTTTTCTGGAAATGTAAAATTAGGATAGCATAATTGCTCATAGAACTAACAAATCTGGAATTTTCTTTCATTTCAATGCAGAAAGATAATATTTCTATTATTAGTTTGCAGTTTACCTCATCAAGTGACAAATATAAAGTTCACCATACTCTGTATTTTTTTCACAAAAGCATTTCACCTTACCTAGATTTATATGATGAAGACAAATTGAATCCATATTTTCCCTTTAAATATATGCACTTTAAAGTGATATAAAGAATTCACATGAAAATCTTTCTCTATATTGTATATCCTGCAAAACATATGGAATAGTATTTTTAAATCAAATATAATATCCAAGATTTTACATATCCTAAGAAATTAAATCAAGTGTGTAAATAATCATTATTACCTTTTGCTCTAGTCACAGCATAGAAAAAATGTACATCTCTAATAATATAAAGAGATATCATTAGAAAAGTTCACACCTTAAGCATATACCAAAAAAAAAAAAAAACAATTAGGAATCTTGCATTTTAAAAGAATTATTCTTAAGTCAAAATTTAATAGTCCAGAAATTGTTAAAAAGAAAATTAATTGAAGCTGACTTGCCCTTTTCTAGAAGATGTCCTTGTTTACTTATACAATGAAATTGCTAAATTAAACTTAATTTAGTAAAATTTCTTGGAACTTAAAAAGGAGATTCAGATAAATTTATTAAATCAAATTAAGTTGACCACAATTTTAAGAGAATACAAGTTTGATCAATGATTTGAAACTGTAAAAATTTTTTCAAACCAAAAAAAAGCACAATGGACAATAAAAAAATCAGAAAATTAAGATATTTTAACAGGAATGACTATAGGTTGGAAAGTATGTAGGATGAAATTCTCAGAGAGCACTAAAAGAAGAAAAAAACCTACTGAAAAATTCTAAAAGACTGTTCTGTGACCAATCTCCTAGTTACCAAGGAAATTAACATTTTGAAGCTATCGACAATGAGGTTTCTTTGCAGACTCTGCTCATATCCCACTCACCAGAGCCATCCACTTTTTTATAGTTTACATATTTGTCTTCAACATACATTTTTGGATGAAAATTTTAGTTAATTTTTCTAAACCATTTTAATAATATTTGCAATAGATTTAAAATGCTCTCTTCAGTCTTTAAATGTTTTTGAGAATAAATTGTAATTTCTCTCTCAAACAAGCCTTACTTTTTCTGGAAGATGTTCTTTTATCCTGGAGAAAAGAAAAATATTGAGTTTTTAGGGTCCTGTATATTAAAATTGGCAGGCTGATCTCATTTTGGGTCTTGTACAGTTTCTGCTGTCCTTCTGTCCGTTTCGGAGGTGATCAATCACAGGAATTCGAACTGCCATCAATACCCTTTGTAACTGGAATGGTTCGAGTGAACTCTTTACATCTTCAATAACTGACACAGTGTCAACATCTGCTTCCAATAAAATTGTTTCTTTTTTTCTCAAGTAGAGTAAATCTGCTGACTGAAATCGTAAAGGGTTCTGTTTTCCCCCCTTTTCATGCAGAAGATTTTTTCCACCATATTTTGCAACTTTTCCTCCAAGGCAAGTAAAAAAAAAAAATCGGATAACTTCAAAAGAAACATTCTTATTCCAGGTGACAAGAAAACCCATAATATAACTGAAAAACGTAAACGTTGGTGGATTAATGACACTATCCCCGTAATTTTGGAGACAGTAATTGATAAGGCCCCGGATAAATAAAATTTTGCAATGTGTAAGAAATTTTGCAATGTGAACCTACACACCACTAAGAGGTTAATTTCTTTTCTTTTAGAAATGACATGTTAAAAAGTCAGAGCAAATAAAGAAATTAAGATTTTTATCTCCCACACCTAATAGGAGGAAAATATTCTCTTTGCAATAGTTTCTGACAGAAAAGCAGTCATATATCTACTTGGTTGGTGCAGAAATGGATATGTGAAGTGAAGAGAAGGGATGTTCGGGAGCTCAATTTAATGACCTGCTTACTCAACTGATAGACATTTGTGGTGGCTGTTATTGATTGAACATCTAATATGAACCAGATAATTGATTATATATATGTAATCAATATATATATATATAATTTTTCAACTTCAACAGCTGGCTGGTTAGGTATTATTCCACTTTACTCATGAGATAAATAAATGAAACCCAAAATCACACATTAAATTGTGGCTAAACCAGAATTTAGACAATGGCTTAATATCCAACCTCTTTTCAACTAATTCATTCTGCTTCTCTATTAATCCCCTAGTCAAATCTCTAACACACGTACTTTCCTTTTTCTGTCACTTAATTCCACTGCCCCTGTTGGCTTAATTCAGCAAATACTGCTAAACAAAGGGATATTCAGGAAGAGATAGAATGCAGTTTCTTGAAATATAGTTTCTGATTACCACTTTAAGTAACAAATAAAACATTAAACCAGATAATAAACTCAAAAGCTAGATTCTGCCACATATTCTGCAAGTCTTAGAAGAGGAATGGGCAAATATTATTTGTATAAACAATAACAAGCTCCTCAAGGGCATTTTTATGCCAGTGCCTAGAATTTTTTTAAAGTATTATAAATTTAAAAGAATTAATTCCTCGATCACTTGCAACCCACTAGTTCTTATTTTCTGAATTTTAGAGCAATCTTGGCCATTTTTGCTTAACATAAAAATATAAATAGTCTTAAGAGGAAGAGAAAGAAGAAAAGTTAGAGGAGGAGATAAGAGAGGATGGTTAACCTTAAGAATATATACTTCTTCCAAAAAAGTTTAGAGGCTCTTTTCAAATTAACAATGAAAGACCCAAATAACCTGTTTGGATCCTAACTTGTCAACATCATGCTATTCCTTAGCTTCTGATAGTACAATGGTAGAAGCATAGTTTAGATTTAGAGTAAATGAGATGATTTTCTAGGGTCTATTTCACAGATCTTTAGAAAACTACATGAAGTTTAACTCGTAAAATAGTCAAAGATAGAGTGGTTTTGAATAAAACCAGGGAGGCAGGTGGTGGCCCCCAACAAAGCACTTTGGAGGCCTTTAAATACAACAGCATCATTTTGATGTGAGAAAACCAGATTCAGAAAGTGATAGCATTTTAGACTTTGAATGCAGAATATGATGCTAAATTGCAACCTACTCTCTTTTATAACTTCTGGTGGTAATGGTAATATGGTGATATGGTCATAGCAAGAGGATGCCAGACAATTACAGAGACATGCTCATTCTCCTTCTGCTTATATTTTGATATACTCTTTTGGTGTGGCCCTTGTGCCAACAATACCTGCGTCCTGTTTTCAAAGGGAGAGCTCATTAACAAATCTTTTCCGTGTAATCAGAATGCAGGTTCCCAACCTTTCTTGAGTTCCCAGAGCCAAAAAATGTTTTATCTGTTAGCAGGAGGGTCACAGAGCAAAGTCTAAATTCAGGGTGAAGCCATCTAATTATCTGTTCTCTGTCTTCAATTTAATTCAGTGGAGAATAAAAAAAGGAGTAAGAAGTAAATACTTTACTTCTATCCTTAATTGGGAAAATCCAATTGAATGACCTGAATGAGTTCAAGTATGAAACTGTTCTGAAATAAACTGCAAAGGAAGTTAATAGGTTCCAGGGGAAGATGAGGCAAATAAATAAACCTCAGTGAGTCACTGCATAGGAACTGCTGAATACTTGTAGTTGAAAACTCAGGAGGACACAAGACAAAACAAATTTTATAAAATCATTAAACTCTGTGCTCCACATATTTGGGCAAATTACAAGTAAAACAATTATATTAAATCAAATTGAAGACAATTTAACCAGGCCAATCCCTAGAAATTTAAGTTTATATTATTAGTGAGTGGAAGATTTCTTAATTTCAGACGCTACATTAGTAAAAATGTGCACACTGTGTTAAAGAGAGTCTAGTTAAGAAGCAAAGTACAGAGTAATAAGAATACAAGGAAGTGTATAGATTTATAATTCACATGATGCACCAGGAAAGAAAATTCATGCATAAAATATAGCCAAGGGAAATATTTGAATATTATCTCTGAAAACTCTGCTTAGCTGAGCATGTTGTATTGTTCATGTCTAAAATGTTCACAAACATAATATACACAATTCAAAATGGAAAGTGGCATTTCACTGAACATACTATTTCATGTGGGTAGGGAGAAAAATGGGAGAGTGTGAGAAACTCTTTATCTAAGAAAACTTCTATATTACATGAACATTTTACATGACTTATCTCTGGAAGCAGTTGAAGGAAGTAATGGACCTTGCCTTTAAAGTCCTTAAATTATTAATAACTGCTATTTTCATAATCCTAATGTTTTCCTAGCAGTGGCTTCATGATAATTCCAACTTCATTTTATTTTGATCCTGAGAGCCATGTCAAATTGAATCCTCAAATTTTCAATTTTTAGCCCCATTTTAACAATTGTGGCATACATTTAAATCCAAATATAAATTTCATTTTGCCCTAAAAATTTCTCTTAAAAAGAATTAATCAGGTAAAACTAGATTTAAACCAAAAAAATAAAGACTTGCAAAATCCTATGGTTAGAATATTACATATAGAATATATTATTTTTCAGTTTATAATGATGGGTGACATTATCAGAAACAACCAGAACTTTATGATGGGTCTAGTACCTTCCTTCAAACTCTCTCAAGAAAAAAAAAAATCCACCTACAATATGACTTTTTAAATTGCCATGAACAAATAATTAGAAACAAGAAAAATAAGTCACTGGCACTCATAGGTAGTGTGGTTAAATTTAACCACAGTAGTCGTATATAACCTCTGGTTTCATTTGTTAAAGTCGGACAGATAAGGAAGAAAATTATTATATTCTAGGCAAATTTTCCATCTGATTCAAAATTTATGCAAATTTCTTCTTAGTTAATTTCCACCTTACTCTTTGGGGAAAATCAAAGTAATAAAATATCCTTTCTTCAGTGTGGCCATTAAAAAAACTTTTCAAGCTATACATATACTCAAAATTAATTGAGCTACCATAGAATTAAATCTTTACTGAGATTCAAGGCAAAAACAATACTGCACTGGTTTGGCTACGGTATATATCTACCTTTGTAAAAAGAAGAAAATAATCAAACACTTGAGGTAACCTAGAAAGCACAGACAGACCATATCACAGGCATCTTAAAGACAAGCATTTTAAACATTTTTGACAGTGCTTCTCTGAGAGCAAGTTCTTTAAACAGAACTCAACAATTTTTACAATATTAAAAAAAAAAACACATCCCTCAAATATAGCCCATCAATGCTAAACCAAACATTCTGTATTTCTATAAAAATAGATGCACATAGAGCTACAAAACTGTGTTCCTGAAAGTAAGAGCATCTTAATCTGTAGTTCATCTTTTCCTGACAAGGTGGTTGGTTTAAAAAAAAAATCAAAATGAAACAAAAACCACGTATTGATAAAAGCAAGAAAACAGAAAAAGTTGCACAGCTGGCAAAGGCTCAGATGAGGGAAAAACCAAACAAAAATGCTTTTCTTCAATGTCCAGAATGCACTTTGCTTTCTCAAGAAAAGGCTCAAACCAAAGTTTACTGCCTGACGCTTCCTCTTCTCCTTCCGTGTCTGTCGTGTCCCGTGTCCCATGGTGGAGTGGAAAATCCTGACAGCATCTTTTCCCAGGGGGCCCTTGGACTCATGCTGCAACCTGATTTGCTAGTACTGGGTATTTCAGTACCATGGTGATTCCTTGCTCTTGTCTTGATGCTGTAGACCTAGAAAAGATCACAAAGGGAAAAATGAAAAACGTTAATACCTATAACACTCAAAAATGAGCACAACCTGTTATGCATTGGACAGAAACCAAAAAGATAACCCAGACAACCGTAAGGTCTGACCTGAGGACAACCTGGTCTCTAGGCAAATTCCGTACTTGAACTCACGATTTTCAAAAAGCCAACCAACGCAGTATGTGACAAAAATGCTAGCTAGATTAGAACAGGGCTATTTATACAATACAAATTCTTTGCTTTGGTTTTCATTTTCTTGGAGTATTAGTGATTAGTAAATAAAATATAATAAAATAAAGGAAACTTTTTATTTTCAAAAGGAGCTGATATTGGGAGAAAAAAAGACAAAACCAATCTTTGGTGCATTTAAGCAGTGTTTCAATTAATACTTTTGGCAACAATCAAAATGATCCTTCTAGACTTAAATGATGAATAAATTCTGTTATTTTGAAATGTGTTCCACAGTGGGATTTCTCTAAATTATGGTGAACAATTAGACGTGGTTAAAATGGAGTCTACTGTTGTCAGTAAAATAAATATAGTTTGTTCATAGCTATTAGCACAAATCTATATTCTATTTATTAATTTACTTATTTTTATTCTATCTTCCTCCAGAAAGTGTTTAATGTGGCTTAAAAAAATCTATACTACCTAGCAAAAAATTAAAATTTAGAAGAAAGTTTAAAAAAGTAATGACAAAAGGAAGTTATGTGAACATAGATTAATTCTAACTCAAAGTTAATTTCAAATTAAAAGTAAAATCAAGAAGAAGTTTATCAAAGAGAAAACATAGAAATGGATCTCAAACAGTTTATTGACTAATTTCGGATATGGACAATTCATATGGCACCTTTAGTTTACATCTGGTTGGTTTTGTTTTGTTCTTCTATCTATCTTTATTGAGGTATAATTGACAAATTTAATTGTTTATATTTAAGGTGTGTAACAAGATGCTTTAATGTTCTTATAGATTATGAAATGATTACCACAGTCTAGTTAGTTAACATATCCATCACTTCTTTCAGTTCTCTTTATTTTTGTAACTATTGTATAATTGTTTGGAAAAGTGAAAATGCAGAATAAACAACTTAAGTTGCTCTTAAGTGGTTCAGAACTATATACCGAAAGGTGCGTTGAAGCCTTTTAAACAAGTGGGTAGAAATGTGGCATGATTGCTATTGTGTAGGCGCAAGGATCTCAGGCTGTCTTCTTGACGCTTGATCTAAACTGTTGTAAATTTGGGCTGGATGTCACAAACTGAATAGTTAAATGAGCCAGTATGGTTTAAGTTTTTATTGTTACTAAAAGAACATTTATTATCCCTCAACTTGTCAAAGAATTTTATATAATAATGGGTGTCATTACAAAACAAGACACAATTAGTTGTTGAACGGAAACATTAAGTCAAGCTACAAAGCAAATTACATAAAGGGAGAGAAAACAAACAGGACATATAGAAGAACCTCATAAAATTATAAGTCACAAATTGTGTACTACACAGCATTTGTGTACCAGGATAAGGCAACACTTCCCGAATGCCAAAAAATTGGTTACATCTTTATTCTTTTCTCAAGTGTACTGATATTAGCCTTGACACACAGTCAATAGTTTTTCTTTCCCATTTCAAAATAAGAGGAGGAGGCAGATAAAAGAGGAGAAAGAGGTAGAGGCAAAAGAAATAAAAGGATCTGGGGTGCATCAACTCACTTTAAGTTCACTTAATTCATTTTCAAATGACTTTCTGGTTAGAATAATTTGCAACCTGACCTAGTCTCTATTGGATAACTCTTATAATTTAAACCACCTTTACTGACAATCTGCTGACTACATAAATATTTTTTTCATTATTAAAACGTCTCATCTTCTGTATGACTCAGTATTTCCACACTTGAAGACTGCATCAATCCACAGAATGTCAGCACTGCAAGTCATGAATACTGTTGTAATCATCAAGTGGTCTGAGTGTTTCTTTTTTTCCTTTGAACTAAAGGCAATTTCTAGTTTGCATTGCAAAGACATATGACTCCTTCAAAATCACGTGAGCCTTTTTCTATGGACAAGTACTACATTACTTAAGATAGCCCCAAATTTTCCAAACAGAATAACAGAAGTCATTCTCTCTTCAATTTTTTGTGTCTATGTCTTTGCATCACTGCAATGCAAACCTTAAAAAGTCAATTCATCTATAGTATGTGAAATATCTAATGGAAACTTGTGGTTTAGCTTCTTATTGGTAGTAGGACAAAAATCAAACCTTTGCTTTAATTACCAGACACTCATTTCTGTAAATCTCAAAATAGGCATACGTAAGAAAATGAGGAAGCACAAACAAAGACCCTTCAAATAAGTTGCAACAGAGAAGCAGGGCTATAATTATGTTTTAGTTAAGACAATTGACAAAGGTACATCAGGATACTTCAGAGTCAACCAGTACATTTAGTTTTAGTTTTTCCCAGCGAAGGTAGATGGGAACAAAATTGTTAATCCATGACCCTTATGTGATCTACATGTATTTGGGATTTTCCACGAATTTTATGGCCAGAACAGAATCTACTTTGCTACAAGTTTTGCTCCTATTCAGGCTTTTTTGGCTCCTCACTTCCCCAGCTCAAACTTATCTGAAATTAGTTGATAACATATCCTGAGATTTATCCACTGACTGTCAGAAATCACTCATGTCTACTTTCTTTTTATTAGTAATTTAATTTTGCTTTTATTGTTTAGTCTGTGAGATTTTCAGTAGGAATAAATCATAAAGATGATGTTACCTAACATTTTCTTAGGGCCTAAATAAATATACCAGGCACTCTGCTAAGTGCTTTACATGAGATGTCACATTTGATGATCCAAACTATGCTATAATCATATCCACTTTACAAATAAGCAAATTGAAACTCAGAGAAGTGATGCAATTATTAAGTAGAGCTGAAATTTTAAAAGAGGCAGTCTGATGTCAGAGTCAATGATCTTAACCACAACATACATGCTCACCTTACATGAGATATATTGGCTGTGGTTTGTGGCACTGGCCTGTATTTCCCCAACACCCCAAGTCAAAATTCTCTCACAAAATCTATTCAAGAAAAAATCAATAGATATTTTATACTCTTTTTTGCACTGTTGAGAAATACCCCAATATAACAGAATTGATATCAAGATTAACAAAATAGCTCTCTTAGTGATTTTTTTAAAAACTACACATCTGTCATGTTTTTCCTAAGATGTAATAAATGATTACATAGTAGTTTGTTACACTTCAGATGAAGACTACTTCAATGGTATAATAAGGATATGTCATATTAACTGCTGTGTTTTCTATATGTATCTTTGATTTAACCCTTCCACCCCTGACAGACTTCCACAGGGTGAACTTTTTTTGTTTTTTTTTGAGACAGAGTCTCACTCTGTTGCCTGGGCTAGAGTGCCGTGGCGTCAGCCTAGCTCACAGTAACCTCAGACTCCTGGGCTCAGGTGATCCTTCTATCTCAGCCTCCCTGCAGCGTGAACTTTTAAGACGTAAGGTGGCCATTTGACTCATGAAGGGGTTATTCAAAAATGGATCAGGGAACAAAGACGTCAAATTGTTGGTTTCAGAGTTTGAGAGTCTGAGATTCAGTGAGAAGAAAAGCGTAAAAGGAAATGAAAGCCCATAGACCTGTTTCTTCACTTCAATTCCAACACTACTAGCACCTGCCCACCCAAAGAAAAGGAAAAAAAGATTAGACCCAGGAAGACAGCAAAGGAAGTATGAACATATAAAAGAAACTTGGGATAACCAGGGACAAGTGAGAAGTCATAGTCAAGGAAGAGGATCACAATATGATTTTCCTTTAAACTTTGAAGCATTTGACAGTCTTAGTCCACTCTGACTGATATACCAAAATACTATAAACTGAGTAGCTTATAAACAACAAAAATGTATTTATCGCAGTTCTAGAGCCTGGGGAATCTAAGATAAAATTTCCAGCAGATTTATTGTCTGGTGAACACATGCTTTCTGGTTCATAGAGGGCACCTTGTCATTGTGTCCTCCCATGGCAGAGGAAGCCAGGTACCTCTCAGGCGTCTTTTATAACAGCGCTGATCCTATTCATTAAGGCTCTGTCCCCATGACCTAATCCCCCTGCAAAGACCCCACTTGCTAATATCAGCATCTGAAGGGTTAAGTTTTCAACATATGAATGGGGGGTGCATAACAATTCAGATCACAGAACTGACTACATATAACAAGGCATCATGATTCAGTTTCTAGCTAAGATTTCAGAAATTCACCTCTTGCAAAAAGCTATGGAAATAAAGAACTAGAAATGACAACAAGTTGTGTCTGAGCATGAAAGGCCTGGAAACTCCCCCTGACCTCCCTAGCTTCTCCTTCAACTCCTGGGTGTTTTGTCAAAAGATCTCAAAGTTCCCATGGGTCCCCCAAGAAGGATATAGAAGTTAACTCTATGGAAATTCTGGTGGGCCTGCCCTATGTCCCATAGCTGTGATGTGGGTTTGCCATGGCAGAAGAGATGGCATAGGCCAATCCCCTCCTCAGATGAGCATCTTAGAGTGATCACAAACACTAGGAAGCTAAACTCTAATAGGAGAAATTTAACAGGCCATTACTGGGGAGAACACTGTATAGAGAATTCCCAGAGAAAAGGATTGGAAGAAGAAGGTATATTTGGAAACGATGAGCCAGGATAAGAATGAAATGACAGAACCAAGAAGCAGACAACTCATTAACTCACAATTTGATTTTTGTGGTGTGAATCTCTCTCTAGGAATACAGAGGCAACCCTAAGGAGAGGCTGAAGGAAGAATCTGAAAAGAAGTTTCAACTCTAAATGGGATTTTCTTTTAAATTGACATCAATGAAGGTATCATTAGATTGAACTAAGATTAACCAGAATTGATGAGGTTAAGTTTTCTACCATTAGGCAGAAATAATAAATAAAAATTGGGCAACTGAAAAAGTTGCACTCCTACAGTCCTGAGTTTTAGGGACTGTTTGAATGCCAGAGTCATATCCCACTAAAAAAAAACATGTCTCACCTCTAAAGAAGTATGATCATTTGACAATACCATTGACCACAGCGCAATGTGTAAGTAAGTTGAATATGCTTCCAGTTAATTTTATTGCTGAAGATAAAAGAGGTAACCATATAATGGGAAACACGCTATTGATAAAAAGAGAGGCAAATAGGAACACAAGGCCTAGCAGTGTGGGTGAAATATTTATGATCTAAAAGTAAAGAGTACACTTAAATGAATAAAAATAAACTTTTCATTTCACAGATATTGAGTCAAAAAAATATTTGGATCACAATGGTTGATATTAGACATTAAGAAGCTGGTAGCTTATTTCTATAATAAAAAAATGAGTCCCCTGCTTCACTCATGCTCTAATAAAGATAAGTCATACTTATTACAAAGTTCAATATATACTACACTGGGTCAGATGCTATATCAAAATATCCAACCTTTGCCAACAACTTGACAGCTAACATTGACACATTGACAAATGATCACAAACAAAAAAGACACAAGAGACAGTTATATTATTTTTTATTACTCTATGGAATTATCATTCTTAATGATCATACAACTGCATTTGTTTGTCTAAGTCCTGTGGCAATCAGTTTAAATACTGGTTAAGAATTTCTAACTAAGATCTATGTGGGGGTAGTAACTTAATCCTAACAAGAGAAAAAAATAAGAGTAGGAGCTATACAATTTGGGAACTATGATTTTATTTCAGGAGAATATCAAGATAAAGCATATATAACCACCATGGAGAACTGTTTTTATTGTTTTTAAACAATTTTTTGAATCTCTCAACATCATAGAATTATTGCTTAAAAATCAAACTAAATAGTATTTAAAAGTAAAAATTCTAGAAAATATCCTGTCATCAGACAACTTACTGAATATATTTAGGATCTACTTACATACTCACACCAGTATTGCTCATTTCACCATCAGTATTATCTTGGAAAACCATTCCATGTCAGTATGTATAGGTATTCTTTTAAAGGGCTGCACAATATTTATTTGTCAGTATATTGTTACCAGTTCTCTATGTGTGCATCATTTGGATACACACACACACACACACACACACGCACAAATTTACTTTTTACTTGTGCGAATATCTTAGGAGCTAAAGATAAATTCCTGAAAATATATCTGTATAACTGCTGAATCTAAGCATATGCACATTTAGATTTACATATGTAATTGCGGTGGCTAAATGCACTCAGGAATTTTGTACCAATAATCATACTTTTTCACTACTTGAGATTATTATTATACATGAAAAATATCTAATTGTTTCATTTTGCATTTCTGTCACTATTAGTGAAGTTGAACATTGTGTGATTAAGACATCTCCTCCTCTGTGTTTTAACTTTGGCCGAATTCTTATGCTTTTTAAAAAATAATTTACTCATTGATTTCTAAGTGTTTCTTGTATATTAGGCATACTAGCTATTTTCCTCCATGTATGACAAATGTTTTTGCCAGTTTGATGGCTTATTATACCTCCAAATTTAGTATGTAAATGTTGGACGATAATTCTTTTTAAAGTTATCACAAATAAGATGTATTTTTCTTAAACCAGACCAAAGATTAAATTTATTATGATACTTTAATTACAATATTCTCTTGTGGTTACAATTCTTGCACACTAAAATCATTATAAAAGATACTACCTATGGCAGCATAATAATTTTCTAGCAGAGGGAGATTTTTCTGTGTATAGAAATGTTTTCTCTAGGCACATTTAGAATTCACTTAAAATCACCTAGGATCACTGTCAGACACAATAAGGTTAAAAACTGCCTAAACTTGCCAGAATGTCTTTAAGCTCATGTTCAAAAAAGAGGTAGAAATGTAAAACTCACTGAACCTTATGTTACTAGAAGATCATAATTCACTGTGTTATTGTAAGAAGCACAGCACCTGCACACCTGAGGCAAATGTTGCAGGTGGCAAGCAGTTCAGTGCCCAGGTGTTTCTCCTTGTTTGTGTTTTCCCAGGCCCAGACAGCAAGCTACTTAATTCTGTCTGGCCTCTCAGAGCCTTTCTCCCTCCAAAACAACAAACTCTCCCGTGTACAGAATCTCTAGTCTTTGTCTTTAGTGACATCCACTTCCTCAGAGTTGTGCACATTATAACGCCCAACTGGAAGGTAAATTGGCAAGTGCTTAAAGCAAAGGGATATGAAGTTACAAATATGAGCCAATTGTTTAAAAACTGACCTTATGAACAAATATAAAATATAAATTGCAGAGTTTGGGTTTTTTTAATCCTAGTGGCAATTTACCAGGCTCAAAATTTGAATATCAATGTGATAGATAACCTCTTGGGTAATAGAAGCTGGAGACCGCCGGTGCAATATGGAATTTAGACACTGCTTACCAATTCAGTGACCTCAATTTCTAAAGCAGATATTAAAAAAAACAAAAAAAAAACCTTTGAAGACAGAGACAAAGAATAAAGGAAGAAGGGAGCGGGGAAAAGCGAAATGGAATACTTTCTGTAATTTTTTCTACAGACTTCTCCCAGAACTGGAGAGGAACAAGACCAAAAAAATGCTTGGATCACTTATTGTAACTGAAACCATAAGTTATAATACTCTCAAGAGATTCTAACTATCCAGACATCTGTTGGATAACAAATGCAGCCAAACATGCATCTTTAAAGGTTTCTAGGTTATACAGTGACAGCTTTACAATCCAGAAAATAGATAATCCAACCAGAGGAAGAGCTAATCTGGATTCATTGCTTATCCACAGAAACCTAATTAAGGATACATCACCACCACAGGAAACACGGTACCTGGGAGTATGAGTTATTTAAAGACTCCCAAATTTTAAGATACTACTTCAGACTTCTCAAATACAAATATATTTTAGATACTCATTTGGTTTAAGCAATCAATCTCTTCATTAAAGCAAAATATATGTGAAAAAATATTCAGTCAGAATGAAATATATTATATCTATATAAATTCCTGCATTGACATTAGAAACTTTTCATCTCACTTCTATGGGATGGGAACACAAGCTTGCTCTCTGACATGTTCCAGAAGAATCTAAGCCAAGCAAACATAAATAGGGCTTCCATGATTATGAAGATGCTAAGCATCACCTGATACTGCTCAAATAAAGCAGGCATGAAAATTAGCATTAGAACACATGCTTGTGGTCAAAAAAATCATGAAGTTAAATTCCCATTATCGCAGGCTGTATCCAGAAAAAAAAAAAAAAGAAAGAAAGAAAAGAAAAACCGGCATATTTTGCCACTCATCGGTCCTTTACAAGATTTTTTGGTCATCTTTTTGCCAAGGAATTCAGAACATGTTGGCCTTTCAGTGTTTTGATTAGTTCTCCATTGAGAGTCACACCAGAATTACTCAGGAGTGTTTTCAACCTCTATGGCTTCCTTCCCCAATAAGCAAATCAGTGTCTTTTGGAAAGACATGGTATGGCATTGCCTAATCTTATTTGCAGCTTTTAAGAAAACATTTAAGAAAGCGAAAGATGCTATGCAATTTAGATAGCAATTTACATAGTAATCAAATTTTAAAACTCATTTACAAAATACATACTAAAATGAAAAATGGATCAGTTTTGATTCACAACTGTTAAAGATTAGCATGTCTTAATGACATTTTGGTGAATCTAAGTCATAGTCTAACTTTCTTTTGTACATAAAATTTCATTTTGATTTATATGAGTAACAAGGATGAATAATATTTGAACAGTACATAAGCATAAAGAGATAAGGTTTTTTGTGTTAATACCATGTCATTTCAAATGGCCGAGTATTTTGATAGAGAAAACTATGTTTAAAATTTTCTTGAAGATGTACATCCTGCTATCCCCTCAAATCCTTGTCTTCTTTATTCTTTACCACCTCTCTCATTGTCTGCCCAACCAATACAAAAGCACCCAGTTTTCATTGTGTCACAAATACCAGCAAACATCACTCTCAGCAATTTAACTCCAGCAAATATCACCATTAATCTTCAAGAACAGAAATGAATTAAGTTAGACACAGACAAAAAGTGGTAGAGGCATTCAAAGCTTGCATCAATTTTTCACGATGCCTCATATCTCCAATTTCTTTTTGTGTTTGCAATGCACCATATTTATTCAGAATCATGAGAGCTTTCATTCTGTATCATATCACCATCTAGAAAACACAAACACATGCATTAAATCATTGGGATCTCCCAGCTGTGTTAAGGCAGAAAATATTCTCTCCATTTTGCATCTAAGGAAGAGAAGGAACTGAGAAGTTATGGACTTGCTCAACATTATGCAGCAAATAAGTGGTGATATGCATTCATTTATTAGCTACATAAGGTTTTAGTCCTGTTTTTCCTATACATATCTTTGGACACACATTTCTACATCTCTGCAAAGATTAAAGATCCCTATATTGACCATCATTTTTATGAGCCCCTAAGTGATTTGGGGAAAGGGAGTAAATTACTAATGAAATTAATGTCTCTTTTTTCTCTCTTTCTCCTTGTCTGCCTCTTTTTTTTCTCTTTCTCTCTCTCTCAACACACATACAGATATGTACACGCATAAATATGTATATTGTTTCTTCTTCTAAAGTCCTTTTCTCTCTCTTTTCCTTAAACTCATACTAGTGACCCCAACAACTGCAGCTCCAAAAGAAAACACAATTTGACAAGCTAGTTTTCTTTGTTTTCATTGAATTATATGTTCCTGCACATACCATGCAGAAACACATACAGAATTTTTGTCATTCTTTTTTTCTTAATAAGGGCATATGTGTGCTTTTCTGCATATTGTTTTTTTCAAGCAGCAATACCACATGGAATACGATTCACTCATGGAGTCCCCTCTTGATGACAGTCACTCAATTCTAGCTTGTTTCTTACTATGAACATTGTCACAATAAACATATTTGTATTTAATACATACATCCTCATAAGCTGTTGCTTGTATTGTATGGTGTCTATGTGGAGTAGACTCAAAGGAATAAGAACGTTGGACCAAAGTTTATAAGTATTTGTAAAGTTACTATATTTTTAAGTTTATTTTTTTAAAAAGCTACAATTCTTTGATATTTTCTTGGCATTTTTTCTTACCAAGATCCTTCTACAAGGATTCCAATTTACACATGTACAATTATTTGTATTATTATGCAAGCACATCCTAAAACATTCATAATTCTCTCAAAAGTCTCCTGCACATGCTCTATCGAGTGGGAGGCAAATTCCCATGCTTTGGGCATTGTGACAATATGCCACCCTTCCATAGAGGAAGGCCCCTAGAACAGCATGAGCATGATATCTACATGGCTCCCAGAGAGCAGAGGAAATTTCATTAAGGTCTTGTAGAATGCAGCCATGGATATTTGAAACTGACAGCAGTGCTCTGGAATGCATTTCTTCCCTCTGATTCACCATCCAGTTACTTTTCATGCAGATCTTGCTATCTGGCTGGGATCTCTTGGCATTTTGCATGTATCTCAAAGATGGTTTCCATTACCCTTCTGGTCACGAAACTGTCATTCTGTACACATGCCCTATACAACTAACACCATTCAAGAGTTTGTAAATATTTTAACATAACTTTGATAGTTTTTTCCCTTAGTGGAAAACAGTCTTATGACATATGCCAAAGAAAAAGAAAACAGTTTTGTAGAAAGTGTGAAGCAATCAGTTGTTGATTAGTAGAATCTTTATTATTACCAAATCATAATAAACTCAACAACAACAAAAAAGTTCAGAGAAAGTATTTCCATTAGTTCATAGACATTCTGCCTAGCACTTTTTTAATTTGTAAATTTTGCTTTGTGATTTTTTTAACAAAAAAATTCTAATTGAGATATCCTAATTGAGATAATATCCTAAAATAGTACCCAAAAATCTATAAATCTTCACTGAATAGCACTACTGCCATTGACAAATTGTATAATCCTAGGGCTGGCTTCTATATGAACACGTTAATCTCTCTACCTGCTGAGCTCAAATAGAAGTAACCTTTTATGCCTATTATATTTTTAATACCACTACAGAAAACTTCATAATTTCCTAATCATTTATATAAATTACTAATATTGTCAAGAAAGGCTTCAATGAATCTCAAATGCCATAAACTTCTGGATTCAGATGGCTAATGTATGTTTCATGAGAAGAGGTGAAGTGGAAAGGAGGCGAACCACTTTTAGTTGAGCATCTACAATATATGTTACTTTGCTGCCCTAGGATGAAAAAATGCCACAGTGCTTTGATATTTTAAGATAAATCACACTATCCTGTTAATTATCTTTGTAGCTCTTTGATGACTCCTTTTCAAATTTACTACATCTCTTTTTCATTGTAAATCCTGGAATTGAGGTATTATGATATCAAGTAAATATTCATGGGTCTTGGGTTGGTAACTCTTGGTTTCCTTTAGTTCTTGTTTATAAATATAAATGGTCAGAAAGAGAAATTATTTCTAAGAGGTTATTGGATATAAAGCTCCTTAACTTTAATACCATTAATACCCCAATGAAACTAACAAATTAGTAACATATTTAAAAGGGATCTTAAAATAGTTTGGAAAGTTATTCAGAGAACTTTCATGCAATCAGTATTATCTGTTCAGGTGGGTTAGCACCAGACCACCTACAAGAAAGCATGGGTCTTGGAATGTGATCAGGTTGTGGCAAATATACAGGTGCAATGGAAAAGCAAGTGGTAACTTGATATCAATCTCTCTTTCATGGAGAGAAACTGCCTCCATGTGCTGCTCTAGTATATTAGCTATTTTCCACCATGCTTTATTTTATTTCTTGTATTTAATAAAGCAAAGATATATATGTTTCTACTGATGGATTTCACTATAAAGCATTGTTATAATACCAAACATCATGATCTTAACCACTAGTGTAATTAACCCATTTCAAAGTGAAAACTATGTAAGAATTTTGAGCAATAATAATTACAACTTAAATCCCATTAAAATACAGTTTTTGTCATTTGTGAACAAAGTTGCTGTCACAGAATATTCAGAGTAGAAGATTCAGATTAAATCAGAATTTTTCATGTAAGCATAGCCTACTGGCCTTACACCATAAATAATTCAGAAAACCATTTAATGTGATTTTATTTGTATGATATTACCAAATACAAAGTGGCCATGAAGAGAAAAGAATAGATAAAGAACTTTATATACTCTTAGTTTTCCCTGTGGTACTCAGTGTTATCTATCTAATATCAAAATTTAAGTCATCAAAAAATTTTCCCAGGTTTCTTTGAGTAATTCTATTCACAGGTTAGAGAATCGGGCCTATTGCTATGAAAGCTTCTTCAGAAATAGTACAGTTTATGCTTCAACATCTGAGAAAATACTAGAAACACAGCTTTCTGTATTTAGGAAAATTTTTGCAGCCTGCATTTTGCAATAATTTGTGGATCTAGTAGCTATTGTAATTTTGTTTTTCTCTGTTAGGCAAAAACCAATGTCCCATTCTGTGATATACAATCTTGATTGACTTGATATCTGACAATATCTTGGTTAGTGAGAGATGAACCAGATAGCATTCAATATCTGGCTATAATCATAGTTTGGGGCAGTTTCATACAATGATTCACTCATTGAATCCACTCATTGAATTAGGCGGCTACTTATGCAAATTTGTGACTAATAATCATAAGATGAATTTTTTGAGAAGCCAGAAGGTACATCAGCAGTATATTTATTCCTTTCAAGCTCCAGATTTAATGGACCTGTAATATAGTACAGAATGTTGTTTTGTTTCATTTCATTTCAGGTTGGTAAATGTATCTTAGGAAAAAGCATATGTATACCTCAATTCTAAGCTGTTTATGTATATATCTTATATTTCATTATTGTGACATTCCTCAAAGTAAAAAAAAAGAAATTTATAACAAAATGTTAGCTAAAATAACATGAGGGGTCCTAAGGAAAATAAATCTGTGGATCTACAGATGAAAACAATCTCATGCCATGAGCAGCTTGTGTTTATAAAGAAGGAGTCACACCACAAAGCATGACTCCTTTTACTTTTGGTAAATTTAAATACAGTGGATGAAGTGGAAATTATAAATAAAGTCAACTTTGTGTTTCAGTAAAAATACTTCATTAGCAAATCTTGAAAAATTGATTCAAAGTGGCTGAAATGTGCAAGATTGTATGTCTTACATTACATAAATTATTGGCAATAACAGAAAATAAGAACGACAACATTTCAGTAAAATGCATTATATGTTTATAACCACCGCAAGGTGATTACTAGGTCAGAATTTGTTTAATGTCATCAGTAAAAAGTGTGAGAATGATAAGAAGCAGCATTTTCTTGCATTCACATCTGCATCTGATAATATGTTGTACACAATCACAAACATTCCCACGTTTAATTCTTCCTGACACACGAAGGGGCCCAGTATAATACTCTAAGGTTGCTGAAGTTAGTCTTCTGTATCCCGTGACCCTCCTTTCTTCATCTTACCATTCTAGGTATTATCTCTGACCCCGCCTAATCTTCCTAACCTATGCCACTTCTCAGCAGCTTAATGCAAGGTGAAAGTTACTCATAAAAGTTGAAAACTATGGCTTTTAATATAAAAAAGAAACTAAGCTAAATAGCATTTCCCAAAGAGCATTCCATGACAATTTAGTAAGTATGCTGTAAACAAAATGTGCCCATAAGAACATCAGAGTAGAAAAATCTCCTATGAAACACGATTTAACATGTTTCTTTACTGAAGAATGTGTAAAAGCCTTTTATATGCTATAGTGATCTCTAAGAGAGGTATACAGTAGGCAATACTGACAAATTCATTAGACTATAGACCTTTTCTTTTTTTCATTCAGCCCTTATCATTATTATTATTTTTCTCATGGAAGCCATGGAACTTAGTTTTGAGACTGCTGAAGGAAAAGGAAAAAGTCTATTTTGAGATTTGTGGTAATAGCCTCTTGATAAAGTTGGGCACCTTTCATGTGGAGGGTAGACACAGGTGACTTACAATCACAACACACTAATAAATCCAAGGTATTTGTATGGAATACCTGTTCAGCGGTGAGAATGAACCAGGCATGACAGAAAGTAGAGTCAGGACAATGGAGAGGGGAGTAAGGAGCCCTGGGTGCAAAATTTGGGGAGGCATGCATTTGTACAGGCCTGACAATGAGGATCCTTTTCAATTTTGTCATTCTTCTCACCACAACTAGCCCTTCAGAAAAGACAGACCATTTCACTTCGTTCTTATGGAAGAGTTTTGCCTACCAAACCTTAGAACTCTATTGTGATATGCTATAATTAATTTTAAAACACTAAAAGTTTTAGAAATTAAATTTAAAAAAATTTAAAAATTAACTGAAAATATAATAAATACTCTTTGAAAAGTTCCAAAAATTCAAAAATATATAAAATTAAAATTTAGTTTCTCTCAACCCTACAATTCTACTACTAGATATATATCCAAGAGAAGTGAAATAAGTTTACACAAAAACTTGTACATAAGTGTTCATAGAAATATTATTCATATTAGCCAAAAAGTAGAAACAAACCACATAACCATCAAATAATGAATGGATAAACAAAACATGGTACTATCTATCCCATGGAATAGTATCTACCCTTAAAAAGTAATCGAGTTATGATATATACTACAACACGGAAGAATCTTGAAAACATCATGCTAAATGAAAAAAAGACACAAAAGATCACATATAGCATGATTCCATTTATATGAAATGTCCAAAACAGGAAAATCCATAGAAGCAAAAAGGAGATTAATCGTTGCCAGGCATAGGGGTTGGAGGGAATTGGAACTGACTCCTAAAAGCCCTAGGGACTCTTATTGAGGTGATGAAATGTTCCAATATTAGATAGTGGAGTTGGCTGCACAACACTGTGAATATACTAGAAAACCACCAACTTGTATTGTTAAAATGGGAAAGTATGTGATATTGTGAACTATATCTAAATAATAATTTTTTAAAAGTTAAAAAAAGTGAAAGTCTGTTCACATTTCTTGTATGGCTAAAATTTATAGAGTACATGTTTTGTGCCAGGTACATTTGTAAATGCTTCACTGTATTAACTAAT
Source organism: Propithecus perrieri (assembly GCA_963574695.1). Lineage (NCBI taxonomy): Eukaryota > Metazoa > Chordata > Mammalia > Primates > Indriidae > Propithecus > Propithecus perrieri. Next base: position 43,450 of record CAUYRB010083141.1, on the reverse strand, counting down.
CTAATCCCTGAAAAATCCTATTAGGCATCTTTCACAGGTAAGGAAGTTGCGGTACAATGAGGGTTTAAAAAGTCCGCTTTTTTTTTTTTTTTGGTAAGTGACAGAGCTGGGCTTATAAAGTCAGGCAGTCTGGCTTCAAACCTCAGGATACTCACTAACTTATCAGGAGTAACTACCATTAAAATTAGGGGTATACACTTCCAGATTATTTTCACTGAGGGAATGTATGTACCCACATGTAAGAATGTTTGTGCAGAAAATAAACATTTTACACAGATACTATTCTAGGGCTCAGCAACTACCCGCAGGCCAAATCTGGGCAACCCCCTGTTTATGCATAGCCCATGAAGTAAGAATGGAAAAATCGGTTTTCCATTTTTAAATGCTTGGAAAAGAAGAGGACAAAAAGAAGAGAAGCATTTCATGGCACATGGAAAGTATACAAAATTAAAATTTCAGTGTCCATCAATAAAGTTTTATTGGAACACAATCATCCTCATTTAAGTTTTGTCTATGGCTGTTTCTGCACTACAAGAACAGAGCTAGGCAGTGGTGACATGGCAAAATATAAAATATTTCTATCTGCTCCTTTACAGAAAAATTTTATTAATCCCTGAATTATATTATACATGATACTAAAAACTTTCTTTTGTCATTAAATATCATATCATGTTGAGTCTTCAAGATTTCAAGATTTTCTTAATTTCTTTAAATGACTACAAAATAAAAATGCACATAAAATTATTAAACCATTTGCAATGGACTGAACGTTTATCCCCTGTCAAAATTCAAATGCTGAACTCCTGACCCCAAGGTGATGGTATTAGGAAGTGGGGCCTTAGGAAGTAATTAGGTTATGAGAGCAGAGCCTTTATGAATAAAATTAGTGCCCTTATAAAAGAGACCCTTAGAGCTCATTAGCCCCATTCACCATATGAGGTTGCAGTGAAAAAGATAACCATCTAGGAAGCAGGCGCTCAGCTGACACCAGAGCTACCAATGCCTTGATCTTGGATTTCCTGGCCTCCAGGACTGTAAAATTCCTGTAGTTTATAAGTCCCCCAGTCTATGGCATTTCATTATACGATCCTGAAAGAGCCAAGGCATCATTTCTCTCCTGCAGAAAAGATCATGTCCTGTACCAAATTATTCTCAAAATAGCTAGGATAAGGTATTTACCTTCTAATGGATATGAAAATGACCTACATTTTAGTGGCCCAGGTACCTGAACTTTGAAGTGTTTTATGACTGTCTCTTCCCTTGGCAGCTCAGTAACCACCCAGAATTCATTCTGAGTCACCGTTAGGTAGATGTGGCATAGAGTTTACCGAGGGACCCATCTCTCACTCTTTGTAACTACCCCACCGCCTTCCTCACTTGGACCGATTATACAGCAACTTCCGTTCTTTCACAAATAGTTGGAAAAGTGGTCTAGTAGCTACTACCCTTTCCTTGTCCCCCTATAGTGGACACTGTAGTGTGCAACCAGATCCACTCCATTCAAGATTGAGGCTGTTGGCACCTCCTGACTTTCAGTTGTTTCTCTCTTTGGGAATTGCCTTCAGCTGAGCAAAGCCACCTTGTCCAATGGCATGACCCTTTCTCAGAGGCAGATTACAACCAATAACTGGTCAATGCAGGAATGTCAAAGGTCAACTCTCTTGACTCAAGGAAGGACAGTTGTGAAGGACGCACTCAAGAGCTACTTGTAAAATTAATGTCTCTGTTGAACTTCATCAGTAAGACTTCTCTTTCTGCCCAAATATTTCATCCCATAAAAATGTTGTTCTGATTACATTATCCCCTCAATTGTCTACAAGCCATCTGAGACTTAGAGTCTGTTTCCAGGGGAAATTGACCTCCCACACCCCTCTCTAACTCCTCCCAAAGGAAGAGAGATGTAGTATTTAATATTATGTCTGAATTTCAGAGGAGAAAATTACCACTTAAGGCTCAACTCCTTCCACTCTCTTTTTTTTGGGCCAGGTCCCATGCACAGAAGTACGTGGTCCTCTTGCTACTACTTTTTGTAGGGTAAATATGCAAGGGCCATGTCAGATTATATTTTTCAGAGGCAAATCTGAGCAATCATCAATCTCCTTTCACAGTGATGGTGCTCTAAACTGTGTGACAAGGGAGATGTCCATGGGAATCATCTCTGAAGTTCACATTTTCCCAGGGATTGAATATCCCAGAATCTAAATTTAGCTGAAAGTACTAAGCAGTCCAATTACAGCATTAAGCCTAATCTAGGATCTCCAATTCCACCTGATCAATGATTATGCTAATAATTTTATTCTTATCTGCTTGATGCCTTTGTTTTCTCAATTGGGTCAAAACTTATAAGAGAGGGATGAATTGTGATCATTGTCCTAAGTCCACACTGACAAAGAATAGAACTACATACATTCAATAGAGAAACCTTCATTTCTCATTATTTATTAACCATCTTAACAGTTTAATTTACCTGATCTTACCTAATTTACCTATTATTTACACAGAAAGATGTTACCCCAGTAATCCCTTAGAGAGGGACAGGTCTTAGTTCAAACCTCAGCTTGGACACATAACAATGCAATTTAAGCAAGTAGGTTTACTGAGCCGTATTTTCCTTATTTTTAAATGAATCTAAGAAGATTCATCTTAGATTTAGCTTAAGAATTAAAAGCAATTATGAATATGTGTGTGTGTATATACATATACATACACGTAGATATAAAAATTACCTTGGGTAATGTTTTATATTTATATTGTGAGTAATAAATATTCATTCATAGCTCATTAAGTTTCGAGAATTATATCTAAATGGGTCATTTCAAGATTTTTCGTAGAGAACAAAAATCTTTTCTTGTTCACTTCTTAAAAACAGGATGATGACTTTTCATCATGATGAGACTATTTCAAGCCAAAATTCTGAACAAGTCAGTGAATCAAGCTCTCACCAAAGTTAACAAGTACAAAAGTAGGCAAAAAAAATGACAGAGAATTAGAAACAGAACAACAAGCAATCACATCCACTTCCCCCTTTATTGACAGAATTCATAAATGGGAAAACATTCCTCTTGTCTGCTCAGAGCATTATTACTCTGGCTACACAGGTATCTTATGAAATAGAGAAGAGCCTCAAGGGACTGTTTGCCCATGAAATTGACTACCATACTGGGTCTCTAAGATCTGGCCCCAAGCATCAAACAACTCACAAGTTGCCTTTATTCTGTTAGTATCCAGCAAAGGCAGAAGGGGACTCTGTGCTGGCTAGGCCCATCAAACACTCTTCTCCTGGACAGGGAGAAACAAATCCCCGAATATTCTATCTAGGAAAGCAGCGTGAGCCCAGAGCCTCATCAGGAAGCTGACATGTGGGAGGCAGCACAATGATCAACTTCGGAAAGCTCCATGGAGAACCGTTAAATAAGATAAGAATATCCCACTCGTGTCAGGACAAGTGCAACGTGATGCTAACCATTTATTACTCTGGGGATTTTTCTGTTGTGAACCAGCACTGGATTAAAGATCCTCCACACTCCAGAAAAACTAAGGAAGAAAAGATTTTCTTTAAACTTCTAGAAAGAATGTTCCAGTATGTCACAAAGTGTTCTAGCAAAAGAACCTGGGATTGGAGGTGGAGGTGGGTGACTTTGGAATGTAGACTCTAGGGATGTAATCATTGACTTGTTTTGCCTTTTTAGCCTTTGATGCCTGTGATTTCATGAACTCAGAACTATTAATACTATTAATATGACTAATCTGGTCCGAAAATGAAGCTCAGACATTTAACACCATGACCTTCAGAACTAGTGAATTCCACAGAGGAGATGAATGCTCTGTGAAGAAATGTTTTCCTTACTACTTGTTTCTAAATCTGTTCAATATAAATTTTATAGTAGTCTTTTAAGTCTTGTGTTATTTAAATCAGAGTGAAAGAGAGAGAGAGAGAGAGAGAAGGAGGAGAAAGAGGAGGAGGAGGAAAGCAAGAGGAGAAGGAGCAGGAGGAAGGGAAAAAAGCAAAGGCCAGAGAAGGAAGGGAAGGGAAAGAAAGAAAAGGAATGAAAATCCATTCTTTTAGAATATATTCCCTAGTTCTTTTTCAAAAGGCTGGACTATAGACTATATTCCAGAAAGCATTTTGTTTTATATGGCATAAATAAGGCTTAACAAAAAAAGGAGAGAAAGAAATTTGCTGAAGCATACTATTTCTGAATTATATTAATATTAGGCATTACACATGGTATAGAGTACAGCGACATGGGAGATTTAGATAATGTATTCAATTCTCTGTAAACATAAGGTACAAGAGATTTCAGTTCAAAGGAACAGATTACTAACCTAAGAGATGGGAGAAAGGTTCTGAGACCTTTCTCAGACTGTTTTCTGCAGGAATGCAGGAATTATTGCAAAATGGTTAGGTTCTGTAAACATATTCGCAAAGCCTAACTTTACAGATAAGAGAAAAATATTTCAAAAAGCATTTCAAGAATAATCCACCATTTTTAAAATGACTTTTTCTTCTTTTTATGGAAAGGAGGAAATCTACTAGCTCACCTGTATCAAACCCCACACTTGGCACTATGTCCACTGTTCCATGAAAGGCTCCGGCCCACGCTGAGGTAGCAGTGGTGACTGTAGTTGGATCTGTCTTTGTGATGTCACACTGGGGAGCAGGAATCCTGGCCGTGCACACTGATGGCATCAGCAGGGGCCCATAGGACGGATCCAGGGCAGAACCAGCAGGAGGGTGGTGGTGGTGGTGGTGGTGGTGGCGATGGTGCATGTGGGCATGGGGGTGGTGGTGTCGCATGTACACATCATGCATGTGGCTGTAGGATGGGTTCACCTGAGATGCCAAAGGATAGTGCCAGGACTCGGACGCGGGAGGGGGATGGGCAGGGCCAGTCTGATGCAGGCCATGTCCTGGCCAGGGGCTGGGGTCAGCTGCAGAAAAGGTGCCAGGGGTTGCAGTGACCTGAAAGTCAGGATGAACTCCCCCCAAACAGGGTGCGGGTGGGGGCTGGTAAGAGCTGGTCCAAAAGGAAGCTGGGAAACTACTCCGCTGGCTTGAGAGAGCTGAGCTGTCTGAGAATAGAGAAAAAAAAATTTACATGAGATTCAGTTCTGGGATAGACTTGCCTTTACTTGTCCAATAATATTTTGTAAGCAGGCGAATTAACATGCACTTCTAATCTCCCCACACAGGGGTGAATTGATACCAGGTCAGCCTCTGTGCTGCCTTGCCGAGTCCATGAGCCGGATGCGTAGTGCTGAATGAAGGCCCCCCTCCCCCACCCCCACTCCATTTGCTTTGATTAGCCTATTCTGTCCCAGTCTGTGCTGAGGTTTATAATTTTGGCATTGAAAAGCCTCATTTGTTCCTGGGTGTCTTGCAGCCATCAGATCTGAGTGGAGGTCATAGCTACCCACTTCCCTGGTAAAGAAAGCTATGACATAGATGAGGTTTATGCAGTTTAGAAATTGTAGTTTTTACCAAACTTCTTCTAAATGAAAATACAATTTTCATTCAAACTAAACATTTTAATGCCAAAAGTAACAAATGGAAGTAAGATCACCCTTAATTATGCTCATTTTCCAACACTCATTTTCCATTAAGAAGGGTGAATTCTAATTTTTTTTCTGTAGAGATCTGGGAGTGTCCAGACTGAGAATAATAACGGTTAACATTTAATGACAGTGATCAAATGCCCAACACTAGGCCAAGGGCTTTTCCTGGATGATCTCATAGGATTCTCTCTCCAGTCCTATGAGGTAGTTATTGTTATTAGCCCCAATTTAGAGATGAGGAAATCAAGGCAGAGAAGAAGCCTGAGACTCAGACTGGCAATATGAGATTGGGCTTTGACGCCAGGTAGTCCGTTCACTGGCCCGTGACTGGCACACTTCATAATGTGCCACAAGAGGGCACAATTGCAACTATAACCTGAACTTCTAGAATTTGGTGAAGATTCTATGGTAATCACAAGTGGAGGAGATTCAAGTAGAGGCAGAAGGTTTGAGGGAGTGTTTGGGGGAGAGAGAAACATCGAAGAATGGCATTTAGGGATAAATGAGGGGAAAAAGGGACAATCTTCCCCTAACTCTGCATCAATTCCATTTCTCCACTCAATCATCATAACTTATCGATGGCCTACTAGTACCAAACGTAGAGGGGTCAAGGATGACCAGGGAGACATCGTTTCTAGTCACAATCTGCAGAAGAACCTGTAAGTAAATAGACATGTGCAATGTGACATGAGGTATTCTCACAATAGGAAGCACAGAGTGAGAGCATGGAACCAGCCTAAATTAGTGATGACTACGTCGAAGCTGAAAGGGTGAGTAGGAGCTGGCCTTGTGAAGACGTGTGGGAGAGAGTTTTAGGCAAATGGACCAGCATGTGAACAAAGTCCATGTCTCACACACACAGCGCCTGCAGCAGCAGCAGCATTTGAGAGACAAAGAGTTCAGTAGGCAGAAGGAAAAAGAAAAAGAAAAAAAGAAAAGAAAATGAGGCTATAGAAATAAAAAAGGCCCAGATAGGTGTGGACTTGCTGGTGATGGTACTGAATGTGTGCTCTATCCTGAGGGGGTCCCAAAAAGCTTTGAAGGGTTTTAAACTTGGAAGTGACATAGATCTGTGTGTAGAAAGCTCAATCCCTCCACCTGTAGCCTGCTGCCTACAGTGCTGTGTACTGGAACAAGCCCTGGCCCGGGAAACTAAGGAGTTCAGCTTTGGTTCAAGCTCTTACCCCATCTCATTGTATTACCCTGAATGGACCACTCATCTTCCCGGCTAACTTTCATCCAAAAAGGAGGCAGCTGAATTCATTTGATTCACATCATCTTCTGGTTTAATACTTCTATGATTCTGTAAAGTGTCCTATGGATTATTTCTATCGCTATATAAAGATACAGTTGCTGCAGACATTAGTCACACGTGTACGAGATAGTATTTTCATACTGTGTTCCACATAAAAGGACCTTACTAGATCTTTCCATTGAATGAAAGATATCTTAAGACATACTCTGAATTAAAAGTATTAAAAAGTCTGACATATTCACGTTCTCACTTCATAAATTTCCAGGACATACTTTTCTTGCCTCAAGGAAAGCTTAGAGAACTTGAATTGACTACCACATATATCATCTGGCTAACAAAATTAGGTAATCACTGTGGTGTTCAAATATTTTTTCTCTCTACCTTCTTTAAAGGCTGTGGTACTAGCATTGCCAGCTCTTCTATTCTCTCCTCTTCAGTCCTGCCCCAGAGCCATCATCATTCACCCCATTCAGCCTGTGGACAAACAGCTATTCCCTGTCTCGCAGTCAAGTCTGTCCCTCACGATATCTCCATGGATCTCAAACACTTTGAGGAAATCTAGGAAATGGTGTTCTTAAAGAGGCTAAAGATGGAAATGCACACTCTTCAAATCTTCAAACAGTCCCAGAAAACTTTTAATTGAATGACTTTGTTTTGTCACAATCAGAATCTATCAAAAAAAAAAAAACACTTAAAATCAAACTTACTGGCATTGGGGTAAATATGTTTTAGTTAACAATTGTCACTTTTTTACCTGAAAAATGTTGCTCATGACAAGAAGGAAAATTGTATAAGTTGTGAGAAGAAAATTCAATTTGCCTTAGGTGAGGGCCACTTGTAGACTGTTTCTGTCACACCCACAATGAAAGCCGTCAATGAATGTTTAAAGCTTAAAACCCACACAAGGAGTTTATAGAGGCTCCTTATATTACCATAATTCAGCTTTGCCACTTTCAATCTGCCACTTTGCTTTCACAACTTCCATTGCTGGGACCAAACCCTTCATTCTGCTCTTGACTTCTATCTCCTGAAGGGGCCAGAATCATATCATGAAAACCATTGAACTCCAACCCACAAGTATGTGCCAGAGAGAGAGTTCCACTTATTAAAATTCTCCATTAAAATGTCAAAATACAGGGAGTACATACCATCGCTCCTTTTATTTCCTTTCATTTTTTCTCATTTTTATGTACATGGAACCAATCTTATTTTATTGAAGCGTATGCATTTTGGATATGCATGCACAAATGTGAATAATTAACAAATTCTCTACCAAAAGTATTATTGGTTTATTTATGAATATTGTACTGTGATTAGTGAACACATTATTATCAAAAAAGGAAATCTATTTTTGAAAATGCACTCTATAAAGATTGAATGAAGTTTTAAAATACTCCAGGGAAAAATAAAATTAGAAGCAACTTAATATGTTCCCAGTCGGTATGTCTCCTGAGATTAATATAAATTCTGCAGAGATCTATGCAGGCCTTTTCAGAAAAACTGTTACATTTCACAAGTAAGTGAAACAATATTGAATTGAAAATATGTTTATGAAGACATTTATATTTCAGAATCACTATTTGGTATCTTGCTTGTTTAAAGAAAAAAAAAAAACTTGATACAAAGAAACAGATGATATGCTTTGTTTCATGCCTGAGAATCAATGTGCTTATTTCATATGTATGTAAATTTTTTTCATTACATGACTCTTTGCTTATGAGTACTTAATCACAGCCACATTTGTTGGATGAAAAAGCATATGAGAAACTACACGAGCTATTTCTATGCAATATTACTTTTCAGATTAGTGGAGGCAATAGAGAACTGATGATATTAACACTCCATGGTGAGTTTGGATTTAATATCACTTGATATTTGGGTGATGTTAACCGATATTTGGATGATGTTAACACTGATAGTCTAACATGTATGAAAAGTCTAAATATAATATGGCTCAATTTACATTTGGAATTAAAAATATTACATACACACATTTATTTCTAAACAAACAAAAAAAATGAAACATTTCCCAATACAACCTACTCAAAGCAAACACAGTAATCTCACTATCTGATTTAGATCAAAAATATATCTTAGAGGCATGAAAGAGTTTAACATGGCACACCAAGTATTTTTTTTCAATTTCATAGAAGCTAGGATAATTTTACATTGACCTTAAATGTCTCTCTGGATAAGCAAAACAAAACAATGACAAAAACTAAGGGCAAAAATTTTAAAAAGAGAAAATTCAAAACTTAAAGAATTAAACATTTTATATTCAATTTTAAAAATAATGAAAATGATCTTAAAAGGAAAAATGGGACAAGGAAATATTGTAGAACCTTGATCTTAAGCTATCTTAAAAATCTCTAGAAAACACATTCTTAAATATTGATTAAAAACATCAATGTTAAAAGATAATATTTTTTTCCTTTTTATTAACTTCGGTAAAAAAAATGTACTCAATTCTTAACCTAAAGTGTTCTTGCTGTAATTTAATTCTCATTCTCTTGTTGCTCTTCCCATGAAAATAAATTGTTGGGTGACAGGTTAAATGACATGAGTTCCGATGTTTTCTGTCATTCAGTAATTATGCATTACCGTCATGTCCAAAGATTGCCCTCTAGTTATTACACTTTCTTCTAGAGTTGCTCAAAATGGGCTTGTGACTGTACAATGAGAGTTTCAAGGGGTGATATCAGATGCCGATACTCCTTTGAGGCAGTGGGATGAGGTAAGTCAGGCCTCACTTTCTTCCCACGTGTTTGTCCTAAACTTCCTAAAAGTGATAACTTCAGTGCCTCTGGAGATTCCACTCAACTCTCTAACTCCTTCATTCCCAGTCTCAACCAGTTTATGAAACAGGCCCACCTTTTCCTGCCTTGGTTTTGCTATTTAAATTTGGTACTGATTTTGAGAGCCCTTTCCTATGAGAATGAGTTGCCCCAAGCAGACCGTATGGAGATCAATGAACTAACAGATAATTTGCTTTGCAGTTACAACAAGAAAAAAAAAAATATATCAGTAAGATTGCCATTTCACACGGTTTTAAGTCAGTGATCTACTTTACTATGGCTTGATTTAACTATACCTCTTTTCTACACACACCACACACACACACATATTCTGTAAAGATCAATATATAGACATATCTGAAGCTGATGTTTTTATTTGTATGAGGATAAGGGAACAATCAGATTCATTAGGTTTGTTTAACTGAAAGGCTCTATTCAATCCCTGTTAAAATCTCTAGCAGGATTAGACTGGTGAGATGTTTTACTAAGTAAAGTACAAATATTTTCTGTCATTAATTGTTTGCCTAACAGCTGCAAAACACCAAGAAAGAACTTTTAAAAAAAAATCTCCATCAAGAATATATACGTTCAAGTTATGATCATTATTCCATTATTAGCTGACACATACTATCTTTTATCTAAAGATTTGCTGTGGAAATATATTCTGCTATCAAATGTGTAAATTCATTGTAACACTGTAGCACTTCTGTAGCATTGTAATAACTTCATGCTATAAACTAGAACTCTTACTTTAATACAACTGGTCAGCCAGTAGCTCCTCTATAAAGTATCATTGCCATTGCCCTCAACATTATCAATAGCCTTTAGTGCTTACTATATCCGAAACACTCTGTTTTATACCAGAAATACAAACTTCCGGAAAACAATGTTTCTGAATAAAGACTCCAGGTTTGTTTTCTATGTGTCAAATGAAGGGGAAAAGAGAAAAAGCATCTGACTTTCATTTAGCACCTCGAGTCAAGCTCTGTGCTAAATTATTCATGTACATTATCAAAAAATTCTTTACAATAACTCTAGGAGATGGGTATCAATAAACACATGTTACAGTTGAGGAAGTTGATCCCAGAGAGATTTGAGGTTATTAATCCAAGATCACATTGCAACTAGAAAGTAATAAGGCCAGGACTTGAATCCAAAGCAAACAGCCTCCATAGACTGCATTTTCCAACTCTGTGTAGCTTTGCCAATTAATATTAAATTCTCTCTAAATCTCTTCACTAGACATGTCAATCTTACTATACTGTACTTCTTTAAGATATTTTCTATATCTTTGTTTATATTTTGTGGCTCTCCTATGAATCCTGCTGAAGTTCTGTATATATGTTTATCTAAAACTGACTAATTCACAACTACAGACAACTATAGCAGATTTCTGTTCACAAATGAAAAATAAATAATACATTTATTTCATTTATTTATTTATTTTTGAGACAGAGTCTTACTCTGTTGCCCAGACTATAGTGCTGTGGCATCAGCCTAGCTCACGGCAACCTCAAACTCCTGGGTTTAAGCGATCCTCCTGCCTCAGCCTCCCGAGTAGCTGGGACTACAGGCATGTGTCCCATGCCCAGCTAATTTTTTCTATATTTTTAGTTGTCCAGCTAATTTATTTCTATTTTTAGTAGAGACAGGGTCTTGCTCTCGCTCAGGCTGGTCTCAAACTCCCGAGCTCAAACGATCCGCCCGCTTCGGCCTCCCAGAGTGCTAGGATTACAGACGTGAGCCACCACACCCAGCCAAATAATACATTTAAATCACAGAACTTTTACATCAGGAAAGATTTTAACAATTACTTAATATAACGCCCTGATTTTAGAAATAAGAAAACTGTATCCAAAGACTTCATACAACTAATTACCAAGAAATTCTCTATTAAAGACTTTTTTTGTTTTCTAATTCTGGGAATATGGTATGAACTTGTTTCATTTAATTCAGTCACTTAAACATTCAATTTGTATTTATTTCAGACTTTCCACATGTAAATGCATTATTTTGAGCATCAAGGAAAATGGCATGTGATAACTAGATATGAGATTTGTAGCCTTAGTGGGAGAAGAAGAGATGGGAATTGAAGGGTGTGCTATATTCTCCTGGGAAACTTTGGTAAACTACCATACAAAGTTTTAAAACATCTGTTCTCCACCTATCACTTTTCATGTCACTCCACTCACACAGCATTTTGATTTCCCATTGAGCATTCTAAGCTCAATCCATCCTCAGGGCCTTTGCACTGGCCGTTCCCTCTGTGAAGAATTATTAATACTTTTCCTTAGATGGCCACATGATGAGGGTTCTTGTTTCCCTCAGGTCTCTGGTCAAAGGTAACTGTCTCAGAGAGGCCTTTCATTATCAATTTAAGTAAAAAACACCTTGCATGTCATTTTTGTTTGTTTGTTTATTCCTGTCTCTACCAGTAAAACTTCAGCTTCATGAGTAGAGAACCTTGGGCTGTCCCACTTACTGATATAGTCCCAGTGCATAGAACATTGCCTAACTCATAGTAGGAGCTTATTAAATATTTGCTGTGTAAGTCAACGAAGGAAATAGGAGACAGATTTAAAAACCAAATTTAAGATGATGCCAAGAAAATTCTAACAATAATTACTAAAAGATTACCATTGTTCATCCTTTCTATACTAAAATTTAACATCTGTTCAACAGTCTTCTCTAATATGTCATACAATTTATGGGGAAAATACTGAATTGTTATAGGGTTTTTGAACATACACAACATCCTATTAAAATTATTCTGACTATGATACTATGATGCTATAGATGAGCAGTCTCATACCAAGATATAATTTGTGGCCCTAGTTCCATTTTCCAGGTTGTCTATGTCAGTATGTGAAAGGAAGTAGACGTTGTATTTATTACTTTCCTGGAACTGATTATCCTGATGAAATTTATTATTGACATACCAAATTAATTATTAAAGCCATCTAATTGACTGACATTTTCTTTTTTCTTCTCCATAAATTCTTCAAATTATTCACCATGTGCTATAAAATGGGACATTAGTTGATTACATGAACATCTTAGGCTTCCAAGGACTAAGTCTCAGTTCCTGTAGGAAGTCCATAATATTTACTAATCAAATAAGTAATATTTTTTCTAATTCACTTGTACCAAGGCCTTGGACATTAGATTTGTATTCCACCTTCCCTTTTTGGTCACTGTTTAGTGTTGTTCATATTTACTAAAAAGAAAAGGAAGGAATAAAAGAAGGGAAGGAGGGAAGAAAAGAAAGGAAGAAAAGCATTGTATCTACAGATCATGCCCAGCAATCCAATATGGCCAGGACCTCCTACAATGGAGCAGAATCATTCCTCCACTCCTGAGAGTAGACAACTAGCCACAGTTCCTGTGCCTCCTACGACAAGCGGCCAGCTTTTCCTCACCAAGGAATCACCCAGGGCACTTGTTAAAGTGTGATTCCCTGTCCCTTCATCTGGAGATTTCAGTTCAATATATTTGAGGTAAGGGGGTCCTGCCAACTGTCTTTAATAGCACTAGATCAATGATTATCAAACTTGAGCCTGCATCTGCGTCACCAAGAGGTCTGATTAAGACACAGATTACCCCACACCAGAGTTTCTGATTTAGGAGGTCTGGGGTGGGGCCCCAAAATGAGCACTTCTACCAAGCTCCCCTGTGATGCTGATGTTCCTGGTCAGCGAAACCACACTTCCAGAACCATTGTACTAGGTAATTCTTAGAACCAGGTGAGTTTGGAGGAAATAATTGCAACAAATTTCTCTGAAGCTATCATTGGAATGATGTATTTTTTCCTCTAACCTTGTAATTATCATGATTAATACATCACGCAGTGATTTTCTGCAGCTAGAAATCAGATTCAAAGACATCTCTGTGACCTCCATATGAAAGGAAATAAAGAAGAGGCGGCCAACGTACTGCTTTTTCTTTATCGAGGTAAAAACACTGGTTTAAACGATGTAGATGCAGTTAACAATTCCTAGATTGTACACCACAGAGAGTAATAGCTGCAACAAATCAGGATGGAGAAGTTTATCGAGAGAACACAGAAGGCTTCCAAAGCGTATATTTCTGGGTCAGACTAGGATCTCTGCTATGTCACCACGTAGCACTTATTGGAATGAGCAAGAGCTAATTTTTTAAAAGCTGATTTAGGCATGCCTATTATTTAGAGATCCAAATTGGGCCAGCGGGGCTTTAGGAATGGTGCTTCACAGCTCAATCTGGCCACTATAAACTCAAGCCGGTTGTATCACTACTTTCCAAGAGGAATTTAAGGGGTGTGACTGCATCCTTTCCAATCCTGCATTCCACATGTGACAAAACTGATCCAGCTGTTTGTCTGAAAGAAATTCCTTGCTGTTCTTAAAAATTAAAAAGCAAGTGGATATCCGTCCTCCAGGGGCAAGTCTCCAGCTGGAACCTGGTACAGGCAGTTGCGAAACACAGACAGTGCCCTGGAGAGCATCTGCTTTTGAATTCTTACCTCGCCATAGGGGGGTTAGCCCCATCTTGCTTTTTGAAATGGTAGATTCTGGATGGAGGGTGCTGACTTGGCCCAAAGCTCTTGAGAAGTGTTCATCCACTACTGACCCAATGTCTCCCTGGAAATAAGTGAAAAGGACACAGCGAGAGTTAAGGTACTCCATCTCGGCAGGCTGGTCTTTCTCCTCCTCCTCCTCCTCATCCTCCTCCTCCTCCTCCTCCTCTTGTTTGCTGGGAAGGGTGACTTCCAGAGAGTCCTGCATCTTGCTGTATACCGCTAACTTCTTCTGGGATGAAATAAACAAAACACAGTATCAAAGACAGTTTGTAAGAAAGCATTAACTAGTTAAGTTTTCACTTTAAGAAAAAAGAATCTAAATATTAACATATGTTTGCAAACTGAGTCTTCTTCATCTGTTTTACTCCCATCTTTTTCCTTCCCAAACCAGTTGCCTCCTTCCCACACACACACATAAAAAAGTCTGTGATTCCAAATTTGGCAAACAAACAGAAAAGTTCATTATTAAATGGTATATTTCAAAGCAAGATTATTTTTAAATCCAGCTCTACCAAAAGGAGAATGACTTAAAAAAATAGTGACAGATTGATTCCTTGTAGTTTCTCCTCTCATTTTTTGATTTATTTTTAAAGATTTAATGTACAGCAACATTATAGTTTAGAACAGAGAGGAACAAGGGATAGGTGACTTAACTGTCTGGTGGTGGGTGGAGAAGAAAAGAGCTTTTCATAAATAAACTAAAATAAAAACAGGAATGTAGCATCTTATAAAAGGATTTGGCAGATGTGCTGAACTCATTTCTCAAAAATCAAACTAAAATGACAAAATAAGTCTGTGTGAAGATCCATTTTTCATGGAACATATTTTTCAGATGTTCCACTTACCACCATTATCATAGAGGGAAAAAAGGTTTTATTATGGCTTACTGAAAATAATACAAAATTTTAACAATGTCTAACCTTTCAAACAAAAATGATAAAGGTTTGATCATTTATTTACATTTTTAAAACATACGATCAGAACTATAATAATAATATATATAATGTCAAGAACTCTTCTACTTCACATTTATTACCTCGCTTAATTTTTACAATTCAATAGAATTGTTATCATTGCTATCAATGTTTTAAAGGCAAAAAACTAGGGTATGAAAAGTTAAGCAACTTGCCAAATGTCACAGAGCACGGCCGAATGTGAACCAGAATGCATAATAAAAACATGCGGGTGTAGATATGCATGTGCATGTATGTGTTGGAGAAAGGCAGGGAGAGCTATCTAGGGGTGAAAAGACATCTTCAAAATGTCATACTGTTTTCTGGGTGGCAATTTTGCAGTTAATTGTTATTTTTATTCCTAGTTTTCAATATTTCCATTTGTCACTAAGCACATATTACTTTTATTATCAACAACTTCAATGTGAATTACATATAAGAAGATAATGCTAAAGATTATGAAACACATTATTCTAGTGACCAAATGAGCTTTCTGTATCATCTGTATATCTGCAAAACCTGATCTTTGGTCATTCCATTTTTCTGATTTCAGAAAAAAATGCATGCTGGAAAATGAATGTGAGTAGAAAAAGAGAAATCATTCCAGAATACTCAGTAGTTTTGCAAATGCTGGCAAAACACATAGCCCAGACTCTATGTTTCTAATGTAATTACTAGGTTCAAAATCTATAGCCCCAAATTGTAAATGTATTATTCAATAAATTGAACCCTTTCCTTAGCAATGAATATGTTGTTCTTGTATAAGGTGCGTCCTGAAATGTTCAGGAATATTATTATCACTTCAAGACTGTTATTTATTAACACACATATTGCAGGTGACTATGACTTGCTGATGTGAATAGATGATTGTAATGACTAGGTGGTTTTATTTTTTATAATCCGCTTTTGCACAGATTTGGATATGTTTATATTTAACTTCAATAGTAAAAACACCATTGTATCATAGGTTATGTATAAAATGCAGGGATTGAACTACATAGCTTCTAAAGTTACTTCTAGTTTTGAATTCTATTGTAAAATTAAACAAATATTATGATTCATTAGTCAAGTCACAGTGCTGTTTCTTTGTGCGTATGTGTATTTACCCAAAGAATATACTGTTTTAACCATACGCATCCATTTTCTGCCGAATATTCTGGCACATTAGAAAGAAGCACTGTGTTTATACGGAAAGGAAATTAAAACTGATCTACAGAGTGGCATCACTGTCCACAAGTGTTCATTATCATCTGGGAAACTGATTCTTTTTCCAATTAATGTCTAGTTCAGCAGCAGTTTGTAAGAGTGGGGTTTTGCATATAATTGTTTCATTTGTTTAATTTTAACATTTATTCTTTAAATAAAAGAGCCCTGCTGTGTTAGTTATCCAAATAAAGACAATGTTTTACTTTATCTCTAATTAACAGTAATTAATTCTTAGATGAAATAAAATAAATTAAAATTATATATGCAAAAGATTTAAAAGCTGAAAATCCTGATACAAATGTAAATGTAAATTAGTATTATGATCAATAATAGTAATCATAAAATGTCTTAATTTTTAAATAATGGCAGTTGAATTTAAGTTATAGATTTTCAATCTATTTAAGATCACACAATTCTCAATGCTACACAATTTTGTGGGTTTTTTTTCTACCGATTCTCAAATGACTGGATGCAAATAAATTAATCTAAAAATTAGGTTACTTAAAAAATTAGATTAACTATTAGGCACTTTTCAATATGCCATGGGGAAAAAAGTAAGCAAAATCTGCCATTTTATGAAAATATCTACCAATAATCTATTTAAAAAAATTCTTGTCAATGCATGCATTAATTCTCTATATTCTTTATAGTTCATTTAGATGTAATATATCTATATATGCAATATCTATATTGACTTCTTTATTTAAAAAAATTTGTTTGGAATGATTATAAAATATATATATTTTTTCTCTCTTTCTCTCAGCTCTTCAAGGCAGTTCTTTCATTAATTAAATAAATTTGCGTGGAGGCTATCAAACAAATAAAACAGAAAGGGAGTCTATGATATGCCTACTAGCAGGCAGGACATAAGAATGTCTATCACTCCCACTTGCACTTTTTTTCAGATAATGTTGGGTTAATTTTCACAAATTATAGTGAAGTAATTTAAATATTTACATTTACAACACCACACCCACACATATGCATTGATAGCATCACAATCAACATCAGTGGTTAAAATAAGAATTCAAAGTATCCAAATGGCCTGATAATTACCTAAACTGCTAAATTTGAATTTGCATACTTTTTTAACATTAAGTGTAAACATGAAGAAAATAGAAACACAGAATTTAAAAATAATTGATTCATATGCTGACACTCACACCATCCTAATTTTCTTCTTCATAGACTCTTGAGCCTCAATTACTTTCTGATGTCTGTGCTTTGATCACCGTAAATCGATTCTTTGCTTTTTTTAAAACTAAGTATTTTACTCATGTGTGCTTCTGCCATAGACTGTATTCACTTGGTGGTTGCTCCTTGGAATGAAAGTTTCCTAGTGTTACATTCTTTCTTAAGAATAATATGTAAAATTCAAAACATTAAGATTAAATATCAAATCATTGGAACCTAGATTTTCTGAATCAAGGTCAAAATGTAATCTCATTCATATTTTTCTCAAAATGCACAATCACTTTCTAAATATATCCAAATCTCTCAGAAATATTCATGTTTTTCTTACAAGACCCTGGAGAAATGTTAACAAAAATAAAGAAGTCATCAAAAAGGACTTCAAAGACTACAAGTTGATTGATTTAGTGCACATTTATGTCTCATCACCACTGCATAATGACAAGTTTTTTCCCCAGGTAAAATGATTCTGGAGTTAGGTGAAACAACGAACGGGTTAAGAGCCACAAAGTTAAAGCTAACTCACAAAGCGGTGAAAGCGGCAGTGTGGAGCGGAGTCCGCTCAGGCAGTGCAGACCATACTCAACCACCTCAAAGCCTGCCCCAGCACAACAGCAACAAACTTTAGCAGGAATGTGCAGGGGAAAGGATTTGTCTGACAAGAGAAAGACTTCCATGTCAGGAGCCAAATACCACTAACTCCCCAAGGCTTAAGCCTACGAAACGCCAAATGATTACTGTGCATATGTGGAAACTTTTTTCCTAAGGAAACAAAAGTATTTTAATGAATCATTGGAATCATTGGATATTTAGAAACAGCTTTTTAAAAAATTTCTACTGGCTATGTTCTTTAAATACAATGATTCTTTTATGTTCAAAAACATGATTGGAGCCTCTAAGAAGGAACCACTAGCCCAAGGTAAATGTTTGAAAATCATACAGTCCATAAAAGCAGCACGTTGCTCTTTGAACACATATTTTTTAACTTACTTGGATAACAGATTTTTAAAAAAATATCTCAGAGAGTTTTGGTGCTTAGCCTAATGGAGGAAGATAGATCAGTTTATGAGAATTTGGGTCAAATTAAGGAAGATATGCCACAGACCTTTTATATATCTTATTTCACATAACCATACTCTAACATGCAAGTATTTTGTCAGGATGAGTATTCCCAATTAACATATGCAAAAACTAATTTACTTGGCCAGGATCACCTAACTAGTAGGTGGCAGAGATGGAATTAGAACCTATTTCTCTCTGTCTACAAAGCATGTGCCAAGAAAATAGACTATAAAAAATGAGTCTCTGTATGATATCTTAACTGAATAAACAAGCCCATAGTCAGCATGGCAACACATGCTTAGATAGCCTAAAGTTATTCATAACATTAAAAAAATTAGAAATAAAAAGATAAATCAGTGGTATGGATATAAAGTAATGCTGTGCTTTTAAAAATATATGTAATTCAAGATTAAACTGAACTTCTGTTCCTAAAAGCATATTGTCTCTTAGGCAAATCAGATACATAATACAATTGCCTACAATTTTTCTGGAAAACCTGTTCTGGAAATGTGAGCAGAGCCAAATTGTGAGACACGGTCACACATCAAGATTTTTTTTAAAAAATTTTCTTAACAGTAGACCTCTCTACAAACCAAAAATAATATTACTTAACACAATGAACTAATTTTGAGCACACTTGCCTCTAAACGATTTCAGCCATTATCAAAAATCAAGCCTACCCCTTCCAAGGACAAAAAATTTTTAGTTTTGATGATGTTGAAAAAAATGTGCCACAGGCTTAGAGGCAATTGCGAATTTGCATTCCCAAAATGTTTTAAGCAATGATCACATCATAAGAGTATGTCTTCTCTCTCAAACCAACTATTAAATACTTTGAATGAAACAACAGTTTCCAATGTATAAATTTCTAGTTTGTTTGTATAACCCTCTTACTTGATTTAGGATATGATATCATCCTTTTAGAAATTTATCTATTATTCATTCATTCACCTAATTGTTAATTAAGTCCCACTTTGTGTCAGGAATTGTGCAAAGACTTGGAGACACAAAGATGAAAGTCATAGCCTGTTCCTGAAATCAAACTTCTCATAGTTAGTTGGAAGAATATGGTAAATGCAATGGTAAATAAAAGGAGCCTCGTGATTTATCCATATGGCTAATTGTGCTATTTCCCTACATAGCCAATATTCTAAAATTTAAAAATAAGAAAACTAAGAAGCTAACATTAGGTAAATTACTGATAGTTTTCTTGTTTTTAAGAAAGCCCAGATAGAAAAGGCACACAATAGAAAGAGAACTGAAATGGGAAAAAGGATTTGACCAAAACTAGTTCCATGTGTCTGAGAAAGTCACAGAACCTTTTGGCTGTTAGCTTCCTCTTCTGAAAATGAGGAATTTTGACTTGATTATCTTAGAGCTCTAGTCCAACTCTGTATCCTAATAAGCAGCATGCTAGAGCTCTAGACAAAGTCACACTTAATTTTGTTTTTGTATTGGCCACCTCTTCTGATATTGCAGGATTCTAGCCAAAAAACCTCTACAGACCACTGAAGACTAATTCATTTCCAGACACGGGTCATCTAGCCCAATTCCTAGGAATTAGTTATGGTGCTTCCTTTATCTATCGTCATATTAACAAGAAAGGATACATCCTTAGAGTCCCACTACTCTATCCTCCAAGGACAAATGTCTGAGCATACTAAAATGATATAGTTTTAAGGGGGAAAGACACCTGTTGAGTTTAGGTCACTCTTTTTGTTGTCTACTAAAGAAGGAGACATGTGAAAAATGTTTCAGTTACCTCAGTTCTGGCCACACTTGTAAATTACTGCCATAAATCTGGTATCCACTGAAATATCAGTAAATATGGCATTCATGAGTTCTAGCGGCAGCTATTTAGATCCAATGATTCAAAGCACTCTTAAGGTCTTCCTAAATGAGTAGTCAAAGCAGAAAACCAGCTCCTTAAAGAGTTGTGTTTTGAGAGCCTCAGAGTAGAGCCTTGCCCCAAATTTTTGCCTTACTGTGTCTGCCACAGAGTAAAATTCAACTATTAGGAAGCCTTTGTTTCGTGAATGAAAATTTATTTTGGGAGGTAATAATTTAAATCATTATCTATTACTGGATGTATTAGTTTGGGGATTTTTTTTTTACTAAGCTGGAAACAGAGCCTAAGTGAATGAGATGCAAGTTAAGTACCCAGGTTTTAGAATAATAGTCACCTAACTCACAAATCTGCTTGAAGATCTTCCCTAGACATCACGAGCATAATAGTTTTATTCTCATTGAAAATTCCCTTTGCATACATAGATACAAAATGATACACATACACACAGACACACACACACACACACACACACTGCCCAACAAGGTCAGCTCAGCCCCTCTTCTGTAGTAGCCTGCACAGGAGAACACTGCGCTCCCCTCTGAACACCCTCGTTTCCCATCTCATGGGTCATGTCTGTGCCATCACCAACTTTGTAAAAGGTGAGATTTTACTAAGTGCTAGGCGAAACAGGACTTCCTACATTTAGCCAAAATACCCTTCACTTACATTTCCAGAGTGTCACCTTGTCCTGGCATTTGGTTTCTTGGAGAACACATCCTCACTGTGTATGAGTTTATGGACCTCAATCCTGCCCTTACCATCACTATTGTATTCTCCATTCTGGTTGACTGCCAGAGACAACAGTTTAGTTATTTTAATGATTAATTTTTCCTTTGGCTTTGAATTTCTGGCTGGAAAGGTATTGGGAGCATGAAGCTGTGGGGCACTTTAAGCTTCTAAGTCTCTGCAGTCAAGTTAATTTGTGTAGTGTAGAATTATAGGGGCTGTTCTTTCTCAAAGAAGTCCTGTATGAATTCTTATAAATCCACTTAAGTCCTTACATACAGTTTTAAGAAAAATAGATCCTCTGCCTTAAATAAGTTGACTGTGAATTGAAACTATTTAGGTTATAATTGTGTTCTTTCCTCTCAATGAATCTAAACTTACATTGGCATTGCAATGATATATGAGCACTTAAAACTGACTGTTAATACCACTTCCTATATTTTATTTTAAAAGAGTGAACGTTCATTTGCTAAGTGGATATTCTGCCTCATCAACAAAAGATGCAACATGGATAGCATAAGTCATTAGCATAATACTAATGCTTGCGAAAAGCCTTTGGAATGCCTAACTTAAAAAAGTATGCTACCAAGGACTTGGAAAGAATCTCAAACTCCAAGGCCAAAGAATCTACTGCATATTAATCTTCTTTATCAAAAAAGTTGATTGGGAACCTAAGGACAAAAATAAACCTATTATGCCATCGCAAAAAAAATAAGAAAACAAACAAAAAAGCTTGAGAGACTGCATGGGATGGTGGAAAGATGCTATGCTGGAGAGAGGGAGATCTAGTAGTCCTAATTTTTTCCCCACCAGCTTTGAAATCTTTAGCCAGGCATTTCAGTCCAATGAATATCCATTTTTTCATTTGTAAAAGGAAGGGTTTAAGTTATGCTTTTCCAGGGTTTTTCTCTGACAAGCAGAATTTCAGAGCAATTTTACGACTTAACCAAGGTAGGAGGGTCCAGAGAAAGAGTTTGAAAAAACACCTTACAAAATTTATAACTGGAGTTCTGCCTTTCAAGGGCACCTAATTCTTTTAAATGAAAGCATGCATGCAGATTCACTCAGCTGTTATTCTTGAAAAGGAGAGAGTAAATATAGGAGAGAGTAAAAGTGTGACTCTTAAAACCTCCAGGTACAATTAGAAAACTAGTGATTGTTTTCTGTCTCATTTTTAAACTTAAAGTTTTGCTTTAAGTATCTTCCTAATGGGGAGGAGGGTGATTTAGAAACATATTGTCTTCATTTAAGATGAGAAGTCCACTGAGTATGAAGGAAACCTATGATTTTATGTTATTGCCTTAAATTTTTCCTGACACGTATTTCGAAATTTTCTGATGGTTCCGACCTGCCGTCATTGCTAGAATACAAGCAAGTGCATTCCTTTCTACACACGTTCTGCAGTGTCATCAGCTTGCAAAGCATGTGTCCAGAGACTAAGTCAAGAGTTCTCCCGAGGAGATGTTAGGGACTGATATATGAAAGCTACAAAGAGATGGTGGGCACAGGAATAAGTTGCTCAGCATCCCTCAGTGATTCATGGCTCTATAGAACACACTGTAAAATTTATGCATAGCCATGCAATTTCTAGGAATTGATGTCAGGGGCCGTAACATTTACTCTTCAGATGTATTTACAGATTACATTGACTCATTTTGCCTACTGTATGCCTAAGGAACACATTGCAATGCAGCCTAATGCATATGTAGTTGACAATGTTTTTAACAATGTTTTAATGTGTTTCACCTATCGTCCACCTACAACATATACATATGTTCAATAAAAACCTAAACTTAAATTTTCAAATGTACATGTATGCTTTTAGGGGAAAAGCAGAGAGTGTGCATGGCTGAAGAATGAAGGTATGTTATCTCAAAAATAACTTTCAAAGTTATATCATCACATATTACAGGGAAAATATGTTTAAAATCCATCATAATGAACCATATACTAACTTATAAAGTCTTCAGAGCCATACAGATTTGAGGGGAAAATCAGTTACATCTTATAGTAAAGATACATTACTACAATTGAATATAGAAGTAATACAAAATTTTAACGCTCTCCTTTCTAGCATTTTATAAATTACTCTTGAACTTTCTTGATTACTCTGTTACTTTTTTTGCTCCTCCCCTCCCCCCCAACAATATCAAGTTTTCAAATGCACTAGTAGTTGTGCCCCTATATTTGTCTCCCAGGCAAGTTGCTATTAGGGGTCACTTCCCATGTACGGAGAAAACAATCTTCATGGATAATAATGATAAAACTTTATGGAATGCAAAAACAACCAAAATATGTATTCTCGGATGACAGCATTAGGGCCAAGTCAATATTAGTCTCACTTCACCCACGCACCGCATAGTCTAAAAATGCTGTCAGCCTGATAAGAATTTCCTGATTTACTCTTTTTTCCAATAGAAAATGTAGGTCATCAAAATAAACTCCTGACAGTAAAAGAACAGTAGTTACACTGTCAAGTCTCTTTTTATTTTGCTGGCTGGTTATGGTCAAATAGTTTCGTTACTTGACTGAAAAAGAAATCTTAAGCCATTTTAGTAAAAGCAACATGAAAATTTCCAAGCACACCTCTCAGCTAAATTCTATGGTCAAGTCAGCCTAATATCTACTTAAACGGTGTCTACAAAATTCCAAAATATAGCAGACGTTGTGCAACTCATCAACATAGACAAATCAGGTTTAGAAAAAAAGAAAAAGCGCATTCTTCGGTGTTTTGATGGATTTAGCAAAAGAATGGAATTTGAGGGCTGAATTTTAAGGCTGTTGAAAAAGTTAGATAAAATATTTAGAGCAATTTCTTATGGAAAACTAACTTTTATGATTGGTAATTTGTAATTTCTTTCTGATACTGAATTTTATTTTCTAGTTCAAAACAGGTATTACAATCCTAACCCCCACCACAGATTCATATTTCAGTGTGAAATTAATTTCACAACTCTAAAATATAAAATCTTATTTGAAACTTCTATACTAGTTTCTAATTTTTTAAGGGGGGAAGTATCCTTTTGTATATTTAGTAATGTTGAGTCTGTTGCTTGTCCACATTCCAATTGATAACTGAAGGCCCCAACAGTCTCAGAGATCAAGGAAAGTGTGCTTCATCTGGGACTGAGTGTTTACAAAATGTAAAAACTAGGGTCTCTTTCCCTCACTTGCCTGATTTTACCTTCATGGCTTTCTCCATTGCTTATATTTTTTATATTTAAAGCCAAAGAAAAACAAACAGCATAATCAAAATGTTTTCATCTGTCACCCTTAACCACAAATTACAAAATGCTTTCCCATTCCCCTCCCCAAAAGCCATTTTGCTTTGAAATGCCGAAGTTGCTGAATATTAAAAAAAAAAAAAAAAAAAAAGATAGCAAGAAAGTAAGGCTAATTTCACTTTGCCCTAATTGGTCCCAGTTAAGCTGGTACTGTTTAGCAGATGAATCTGGGGCATGTACCCTTCCAGAATCAGCTGAATTTCACAGTCCCTAAATTCTAAACAGAAAGTTATGATTTCTTTCCAAAGAGTAGCAGTATAATTCTAGCAAAGAGACAGAAGTAGAGGAAATATAGAAATTAAAAGGCCAGATTAATTAAAGGACCTAATCCTTACAGTCACAATAAAACATACGGTTTATTATGGTTATTATTAAAACTCAAAAAAATAAATTAATAAATTCTATGGATAGTAATTTCCTAACCACATCTAGTCATATTTTTTCAGCTTTACCAAATCAACTCACCCTAATTCCCATAATCTGACGAAGTCCCTATACTGTATGGCCCCTTGTCACATACATACTTTTTTTTTAATGTAGCACTTGCTAAACCTTGGCACACTCTCTGTTGTGTCCAGAGAGCAATGTCCAAAGGCACCTAGTGTCAAATTCCCCAGAACTCTACCGTCCCTTCTAAAGTAACTATATCATTTCCCCAGTTCCCGGCCCCTTTTTTATGGGCATTTTCAGCTACTCTTGGCACCACTGAGACCCAGCATCCAGAGATCCAAAGTTACCTCTTGGCTGGGAGACGTGCTGTCAACAGACTGAACACTTACTGCAACAAGCTCTGTGCTTGTTGGGATTGGAAAATGAATGGATAACATTGCAATCCATCTCCGTCCTCTAAGCCACAGTCTTAGGGAGAAAGACTCTATGGAGAAGTTGAAGCAATGTCTAATAGACGTTACACTAGATCATTGTTTCACCATAAGTCTCAGATCACTTCATAAACTCACTGTCCAGGTAGCCTCCCGTACCTTGGTGGCACACTTCATCCTCCTAATCAAGAAAAGCCCGAAACACTCTACCTTTCCAAAGGAAACAAAATCGTATGTTTAAAGGAAGTTTACTCACATAGTCCTAAGACAGATGCCCTTGGTGAGCTTCAGAGAACTGAGTCCTAAGAGCTAGGGTGGCTATGAGGAGCTGTCTCTGAGCTCCGGTGACAACAGCTCAATGAAGCCCCCAGCCAGGTAATGCCTCACCCACCAGTCCACCCCGCTGTTCTGCCCTTCGCAAAGCCTCTCCTCCTCCTCTCTTCGCATGGCTTTTTGCTCACGGGCGCTCCCGCAGGTCCCAGAGCATCCTCCGCACAACCGGTCGCCAGAGCCTCAGACCGATACTCTCGGTGCCCCTCGCCCCCGCCCCCGGCAGGCTGCCCGGTCGGTGACTCACCTGCTGGCCAGGTTGGGGCGCCGGATGGTAGTAGGCTGTGGGGCAGGTTGCAGCTGCCACAGGGTTGGGCAGATACTGGGACGCTCCATACGGCTGCGGGTGATACATCACCTCCGCACAACTCATGGCAACCGGGGCAGCGGCGGCCCTCGAGCTGCCGCCGCCTCTCTACGCGCTGGCGAGAGGGGCCCCGCCGCCGCCGCCGCCGCAGCTGCCGCCTCTGTCGCTGCTCCAGCTGCTACTGCGGCGAAGGCGGGTCCTCGGCGGCCTTGGGCTCCGCGCGGGGCGCGGGCTCGGGAGGGGTTGGCAATCAGCGGGGGCCCATGCGCGGGCACCTTCATCTTCAGCCCCTCCGGGTGCCCCCTTGCCCGCGCTTATGTAGCGGCTCAAGGACGCAGCCGCCTGCTGCGCGGCTGGGGCATGACAGTGCCCGGCTCCGGCAAGGGCAGCGGCGCCCACGACAGCGCCAGTCACAGCCGCAGCGGGGCCGGGGTCAGGCAGCCAGGGAGAGCGGGGCTCTGGTTTGCATATACACAATGCACGCCCGGGGCTCGTCCTATCACCGGCGCTCCCGGCTGGGCGAGGACCCGGAGGTGGGGGCAGAGGGAGGGGAGAGCTGGGGAGGAGCGGGAGCACTTCGCCTCCCCAGGCTCGGAGGCCGAGCTTTTGCAAAGTTCCTCCAACTCAGTCCGCGGCGGGCGGGTCACCCAGCAGGGGGACCCCGGGGAGGGCCCTCTGCGGATTGGAGCGAAGTTTGCAGCCCTCTCCGCCTCCCAGCATGGGATGGTGGTGGGAGGGGAATGGTATGCAAAAGCTCCGCGCCCTCAAAGCCCAGCTGGTTCTCACCCTGTTTCTGTCACCTGGCCGTCAGAGCGAGGGCTTCCCAACTCCAAGGAACTTTTATAGGGAACACCAGCCCAGAGGCTAGGGACAAATGAAGGCCAAGCATACAAAGAGGCAAAGCAGAGCAGACGCAAAATACACGGGAATTAGCTCCCACATTAAAAATAACCATAAGTGAAAGTTAACATTGCAAGTGCGCACATGCCAAGAATGCAACACAGTTTTCTGCAAGTAATATCCGCTTTAAGTTTATACCTTTTCGGTATGACATTCTTGTGAAACGTCCACCTTTTCTGGCTTTTATAGCCTGGCTTCCACAGAGCAATAGAAAATAATTGATCAAACACATTCAACCACGATTTAAAGGTTCATTTATTTGCAAGTGGCTTATAACGCTCTCCAAAATAAAAAAGAAATGTGTAGGAATGTAACCGTATTCTATATAATCAGTAGAAATGAATTATACTCACTTTATAAATGAGCAAACTTTAGCTCTGACCTTTAACACATATATATCTCTCCTCATACAAAGGTATCCTCTTTTATGACTCAGAGTAATTTCTTACTTTCACAGTCTGTTCTTTCTTGGAGAAAATGTCAGTCAGTTTGAATGTAAAATGTACTGATGTTGTCATGGACTGAATTGCCTCTCCTCAAAAGTTCCTATACTGAAGCCCTAACCCCCAACGTGACTATATGGGGAAATAGGGTATTTAAGGAAGTAATTAGGGTTAAATGAGTTGTAATAGTGAGACCTTAATCTGAAAGGACTGATGTCCTTCCAAGAAGACAACACACCAGAGATATCTCTCTCTCTTTCTCTGCGCTGGCACAGAGCAAATGCCATCTAATAAGCAAGTGAGAAGGGAGCGATCTACAAGCCAGGAAGACAGTTCTCACCTAAAATCAACATTGACCACACCTGGATTTTGGAATTCTAGACTCCAGAACTGTGAAAAAATTAATCTGTTTTTTAAGCCACCCAGTCTGTGGTATTTTGTTGTGGCAGTCCTAGCAGACTAATACAGATGTACAGTTTTAATATTGTTAATGTTTACATAATTGTGCATGTATGTATGCCTAATTACACAGATACACATGTGCATACAAATACACTCACACACTCAAACATACAAACTATAATAATTGGATAAGAACTGAATATTAAAAGCATATTTATTAAGGGCTTGCACAGTTTGGACTTTAAATTGTGTTCTTTGTAGTGAGGTAATATTCCTGTCAATAAGATATATAAGAATTTACCTTAAATGTTTAGTATTGCCTTTCCCCAGGTTGACATCCCCTGGTCAGATCCCTTTCCTGTGTTCCAGACTCTACTATTCAGCTTCTTTCTAGAAGATCTCAACGTTTACATTTCTACTGACTCTCTCCGCTCATCTCCTTATCTCTGTTGCTATAATCCTTAGTTCACTCAGCGTCTCTAACCCAGACTCCTGCAAGAGGCTCCTAGCTGATTTCCAGGCCCCATGATGAACTCTGTCTACAATTTATATTCCTACTCTTTAATGATTCAGCCACTGCAAATTCGACAGATGATGTATCCCTTTTTTAAAAAATTTCACAGTAGCTCCCCAGTTTGCAGTTCAAACTTTATAACTTTCAAATTGTAGCCCCTGATAATGTTACTATCTCCTGCAACTGTTCAACAGCCATCTGAATCGAAACCTCCCTTTCTAGGAAGGAGCTATAGTATCTCCTACCAGCATGTCGTTTTGCAAGTGTGCAGAACATCTGCACCAACACATCGCCTCACTTTCTTCACTTGCTAACTTATTCTTGTTCTTCAAGTAATTGTCTTGCAAAACATCCAGTGGAGACCAGCTTTAATGCCTCTATTTTGGCAACTCCAGAACTCTATCAGTATTTCTGTCATCATAATAATATTCAACTACCTGATTTGAAATTGCTTATTTGCGTATCTCCCCAACATGACCATAGCTGCTTGAGAGCAGGTACTGTGACTTTTATCTCTGAATTTCAATCATATTATGCCTGGCTTAACAAACATTCATTGAATAAATAAAGTATAATAAGGGGAGAAAAAAACTATTTGAAGAGCTTACAAACTCACAGGGTTGAAATTAGTCAAGGAAATTAGAACATGGGACATGTTACAAACTCTATTTCAAGCCTTCTGTTGTATGTTAGAATGAGTAGGCCCTTGTGATGTGAAAAATAAATTAGAACCTAGAGTATAAAGTGACTGAACAAGGCCACAGAGCTAGTTGTGAGGACAGCCCTTCCTCAGCATCAGACCTCCTGTTCAAACGCTAAATATCTCCAATTTTTTTCAAATAACTTAATGTATCTGTAGTTAATTATTTTTGTACAACTATGAGTTCAATGTCTGTATCCTCTACTAGACTGTTGCAGAAGTCATTTATATCTCATTCATTCTCATATCTAACATTTAGAAGATGTTTGTATACATTTTTCAACTGAGAAAATAAAGCCAGAAGTAGATTCAACATGACCAAACCCTCAATTACTACATTTTCCATGTGCCCCATATGGCTTCTGGTGTGTTGTCAATATTTATTATATGACAAAGATGTAGTTTTTGGATACTAGTAAGTCATGGACACAAAAGTTTGAAGATGTTTGGCAAAATCTTCCTACAATGCAATATCTTTTTATTGGTACCTCCTTTTATTGCTATATTTTACTGATGTAAGAAAATGAGAGAGTAAAGATAAATGCTGGCCAGAAGTAGAATATAGAAGAATGGGCAGAATAGGGGGACAAAATAGCTTATCAAAGGCTGCAGTCTTAGTGGGGTCATTAATTAAAATGAGGATAATTCCTACAAAGGAAAGCTAAGTTGGAGTTCTAGTGGGAAAGCAGATGTATCTGACTTCCCTCAGGTAGATAGTTAGCTCTTTAGAATGGAAAAAAAAAAAATCAAAAGGATCATCAGTTTAAAACATCCTCTTTCACAGATAAGCAAACATGCTCTGATTAAAATCTCCTAGAGAACTGGTGGCAGAACTAAAACTAAAGTTCTACGTCTCTTAACTCTTGGTTCAGTTCTTTCCTTCACCCTAAAATAACAACATATAAACAAACACATATTTGTATTTACATGCATGCACACATAATACATATAAGCATAAGTATACATGTTTTCATACATATTTACTTATGTGTATACATATATACATGCATACATGCAAGAAGAGGTTTTTGATCAGATCATCCTTTGATCAACTTGCAGTTGCAGAAAAGGAGTCATGGTAGGGCAGATGCAGGCCAGTCACATTTAGCAAGAATGATTCACTCACATCAGAGAATGCGATCTGACCACTGGTGTACTCATTGTAATCTCTACTATGTGCAGGTGTCACGATTACTTGGAAAACACAGCAATGGTATGGGATTTGATTATATATACTTCTGAGCTAAAATTCTGCAGAGTTTACCTTTTTATCTTTTCTCCTTCTTTCACACTACTCTACCTCTTTATTCGTTCAGTTCCGATGTGGAACCTGATCCTGAATGACCTTAAATGATCCTAACTCTTCAGAATCATGGGTTCACAGTTGGTATACTTTTGGGCCCCATCCACCAGATTGCCCAGAATATTCCCAAATTTTCCAGTTGGAATTTAGTGATGTGGACCCCCAAACCTAGTTTTAGTTGGAGGAGTATCTTGAAATGGATTTTCCCAATATCTTTGCAATAAAATAGGAAGACAAAGAGGAGAGCTAATTTTTTGAATGATGACAGACAGGCCTGCATTAAATTTGGGGTCTCAGTATAAGAGAACATCTGGTCCCTATAGTACGTGCATAGGGACATCTGAACCTACGTACCCAAATCCCCTCAGCCACCACACAGCTGACATTTGGCCAGGCCTTTAGCCTAAGCTGAGACCAGTGATAATGCAGCCTGCTCGAGGAATCACGGCTCTAAGGAAACTGGCCTGTGCCATCTGTGCAGGAAATTCTCAGGTCTTGAATACAGAAATGTGGTTGTTCTAGGCAGAAAAGTGGCCCCCTCAAAGATGGCCACAGTCTAATCCCTGGAACCTATGAATGTGTTATCTTACATAGAAAAAAAGGAGTTAAGATTACAGATGGAATTAAGGCTGCTAATCAGTGGATTTTAAGATAGGAAGATAATATTGGTTATCAGCGGGGGAGGGGAGAATACAATCACAAGGGTCCTCATAATGAGGGAGACAAGAGATAGAGGAGTCAGTTTCATATTGATGCAAAATAAGAATAAATACTCTACAGGCTACTATTGACCTTGAAGATGGGAAGGAGTCATGAGCCAGGAAATGCAGGCCACCTCTGGAAGCTGAAAAAGGCAAGAACATGGACTCCTCAGAAGGAATGCAACCCTGCTGACAGCAGCAAGACCCACTGTGGACTTCTGACCTCCAGAACCATAAGGTAAATTTGCATTGTTTCAAGTCACTACGTTTGTGATAATTGGTTGCAGTAACAATGGGAAACTAATATAATAGTTTAATGGGGCAGAGGATGCCAGAAGAGAAGGCTTTGGCTGAGCAAGTCCCCTTCCCTCTACAGTTTCCTCTGAGGAGAGGCACCACAGGAAGAGGGGCAGTGAGAGGTCTGCTAAAGCTCAGGACCAGGGAGGGACTCCGGTTTCCTGGATCTAAGAGTGGTTCCATTGGTGCCAGTGGAATAGAAGTAAAACCTAGAGGTCAAAACTCACGGGTACAGAAGTAAGACCATTTTATTGCGTTGTTCTTCAAGATCAGTTGCATTAAAGAGTCCTCCTCAGTGTGTAGAAACTTTACTATGGTTCTCTAATCTGTTTATCCATGTCCTCTTGCAACTATTGCATCCTATCTTCTCCACCATTCTCAGATCTCTCAAATTCACATTTCTCCACTTTTCCCTTTCCCTTCACTATTCAACTCCATCACCCCACCAAAATTTATTAAGGTCATCGGTAATGGACATGTTGCCAAATTGAAAGTTCATTACTTAAACGTCATCTTAACTGATGTGGTTTACTCCAAATAAAATTAGTTTGAGGGGGGGTTCACCTCACTAAAGTCCAGCTGGAAAATTTGGGAATATTCTGGGAAATCTGGTAGGTGGGGCCCAAAAGTATAGTGAATTAATCCTGCTTTAAAAGTTTCTCTTCTCTTGATATACTTCCATGATATCTTCCTGTCTTAATCTGTTTCTATACACTTTGGCTATTCTTTCTTAGTTTCCTTTGTTAATACTTCCTCTACTTAAACTTTAAATATTGAGTTTCTTAGCTTGAGTGACTTGCTTCTGGGCCCTTTTCTCATCCTCAGACTGTGCTTCTTGCAGAGATTTTATTTGTTCTATGCTTCAAGGTGGTAATTTTTCTGATAATTTTACAACAGCTACTAAAGTGGTCCTTTCTCTTATTAATTCCTCTCATAATGTTGTTAGATTAGAATGCATGGTGCTAGCTACAAGTTGAAGATCTTATCTAAAGACTCGAGACCAGGGTTCCATCTATAACAATTAATGATGAGGCTACTTTTAATCTTCATAGTTTGTTTTATTTAATGAAAAGTGAGGCTTTAAATATTTTCGGTTATTCAGCAGAGACACATAGCAAATGATAGCCAGTACCTGCTTCGCTGTTTCTCACTCATAGGGATCCAAGCCAGAATTTGCCACAACCCTCTCTTAATACCTCTATTTACCACTAGAGCATATTCCTGAAATAGTAAGCACACTCTTTCTGTTGAGTGGGGGGTTTCATTCTTTCATAATTTTATAATAAAATTTTTTCATAATTTTAGCTAGAGTTACAGGATGTCTTAGCCCACAGGCATAATATATATACATAATAAAATATATGTTTTTATATGTACATATATATTATTCCCAGAGGTATTCTCTATATATTTATATATATTATGTATATATTATATATATTTATGTATAATATATTAGGCATATATTATATATAAACTATATTATATACTAGTATATTTTATAGATACTTAATAATAGAGGAATCCAAGTTTGGAAATATTGAGGTGAGCTGAAAAGATGTCAAGATGCTACTTAGCCTGTACTAAAAAATCAGCAAAGGGAGAAGATGAATATGTTAATTAGCCTGATTTAGTCATTCTACAATGTATGCATGTATCATAAAATCAAATTGTACTTCATAAGTATATACCACTATTATTTGTCAATTAAAATAAAACAAAATGTAAAAAATATTGCAGATTAACAAATATAACCATCATTTAACCATGTGCTATTAAAAACTTAATTATTAAAAAAAATCAACAAAGACAATACAATAGGGTCATCTGTTTTCCTGGAAGATAATAAAAGACCATTGGTTCAATGTGTACCTTGAGTTTTTTGTTTGTTTCTTTGCTAGTTTTCCTGATAGTATTGACAGATCTGGGCTAATGTAACTATGCTCTCTCTCTGTCAGCCTCTGACAAGTGGAATACATTCACAAGAAGTCTGCACTAGGTATGAGGACAGTTCTGTCCATGGACTGGAACAAAGCTAAGTAGGCCAGGAGTATTAAACTCTTGATCACGGCACCATTAGCACTGTATTCTAATCTTACTCGCCGAGCTGACTGCCACAGACAATAACCAATTAGACTAACAAATCGCAGCAGCCAGAAGGATCTGGTTTGCATTTATATCTCATTTTTAATACATTAGTTTTATAATTTGATTTAAATATTCTAAAATAATAAAGAAAAATAAGAAGAAAAAATATTTTAAAATAAATGAAGCTAAAGGCCCAGGTTGCTATCATTCAAAAGCAAGCAAGCAGGGAGGAAAAGCTGCCCCACACTGATTCCAGCAATCACTAGGAACAAAGTGGGACTATGGGCTGTGCTCACACTTTGAAGTCAGCTGAGGTGTCAGCTGAGAACACTGAGGGAAAATCACAATTCTTATAAGTAATTTATGTTACTAAGCACAAAAAGTCTTGGTATTTGAGGAAAACTTTTTTTGAGCCACCTTGAAGGACAATAACTTTTGAAAAAAAATGTACTCCTCTGTTGTTGCTATTTCCAGATTTTCGTGTTTTGCATTCGATCTAAAAATGAGGTATGCATAGATCTTCAAATCCTAAAAGTAACATAGTTGCATCTCAGCTGCCTACTTCATTCTAATTGTATAAATAGGTCACTGGAGAGGATGTCTTAACATTATTGTCCCAGGGGATTAGATTCCTAGAATATATTCAAAATCCCACCTGTTTCTAAGGCCCATTATAAGTAGCACCTCCTTCAGGAAGTATATATTAACATTTAAAAATTGACTTATTTTACATCACTGTAATTTGTATTGCCTGCACCTTATATTAATATTTGGAGACTTGATTGCATGCAATTATTAATATTGCTCTTTATTTGGCTCTGATCATTTCAGTTTTCCTAATTGTCTCCTTAATGAAAAGATAAGTTTCATGAAGGAAACGCTGAGTTAGACACTTCTTTGGTGACTCACACACCACAAAAGGTAGGTACAGAACGGAAACCTGCAGAACTTAATTTGAATTTAACAACTCTCTCTGTGATCTTTGAATGTTGTGGGATATTTAATCTATAAATGTTCTTGCTTTGGTCTCTTTAAACATGAAATAAAAAGAACACAGATGCTAAGGGTTTTTTATGTGAACTTTACACAGGAAATGAAATATACCTTACATTATTTTTTAGATTAATTGCCTAATGTATTTCTTTGTTAAGTATATTATATGTCTTCAAATAGATGTCTCTTTTTTATTCTCTGCAGAATAATATCAAAATGTTGAATGTGATGGATAATACTTTTGAAATTTTTTTTCATTTTCTAAGGATTTTAACTACAGCAGTTTCTATAGTTCAGTATAATTGTAGTATAACTGAAAAACATAAAATCTGTTGAGATTTCAGAAGATATATATCATCCAAAGTAACTGTAAATGATAGCAGCTGACCCTTCATATGTTAGTATCTTGAGGGCTTGCAAAATCAAGTGCATCCAGGTGGTAGAGCGAGGGGCAGACTTTCTGAAACTAACCATAACAAAAACGTAATCAGGAAAACGGGATAAAGTAACAGTAATAATAATGAAAATAATAATAGTTAACCTCTAGAGTGCTTGCAATATTCTAGGCAAGTCTTAAGTACTTTACACACATTAACTTATGTAATCCCCACAACGGTTTCATTTTGGAAGAACAATAATTGTCCCCATTATACAGATTAGGAAATTGAGGCACCAAGTAATTAAGTGATTTGCTCAACATTATCCACTGAGGCAATCTTTTTCCACAGTCCAGCTCTTAACCAATGTGTGTACTATGTCTTAAAGGTGGGGAGGCAGGGGTTTAGAGAAAGTTGATGTGTGATTTTGGCAGTTCTAGAACATTTTACTCATTCTCTTATAAGAAGCAAGCCACAGTCTCCTGTCAATAACTTCTTCATAGCAGCTGAACAGACAATGTCATCTCTAAAGTCTAAGATGATGTTCTGTACTCTAGATGACTATGGTCTTCACTAGAGGGACAGAATCAAGGGTGATAATAACCTACCCCCTACATACAGCACCTTCTTGAAATCTCAAGGAGACAGGGATAGTGAAAGTAAACTAACTACAATAAAATAGAACTTCTATTGCCTTAATACTTACCTAGTTTTCTTACTTGTAGTATCCAAATATAAATTTTGTTCTTTCTTAAAAGTGAATAACTGAAATAATGGCATGTCTGCTGCCAATTTTGTGATATTAAATCTCATAAATTCTCAAAGACTAAAATGCTTGTTTATATTTTCCCTGGAAGCACACCATGTTCTGTAAGGATAATAACAAATATTTAAAAAAATAAAGTAATTTCAGAGCATTTGATAATCAGGTCATGACATCATCAACTTCAGATATGCTGAGAATACGAGATGCTTGATGTGAACAGATGGTAGAGATAAAGAAATGTGGGATCTATTCTTGCACAGTGTGAGATATGATATTCAATATTAATTGTTACATCAAGCTCAGGAAATGTGTTAAAAGTAGTCATTAACTAGAGCATTGCTACTAGAAATGTAGTCTGTATAGCCCAGCAGGATTGTAGTCATCTGGGTTAGACGTGGATAATCTCAGCCCCCAGCCCAAACCTGCTAAATCTAAATCTGCATTTTGATAAGATACTCCAGTTCATTCCTCTGCACATTAAAATCTGAGATTCACTGAACTAGAATGTCCCTGTACACCCAATACCAAAATGTATTATCATATTCATGTTTCCTTTTAGCCTAATTTTAGACCATAGCCATGTGATAAAAATAGACTAATGGTGATATAATACATTTATGGTAATTTAAATATTACAGACCCTTTTCCAGGCCCTTATTTCATGTCATACCCTCATGTCCTCATTCTGCCTGTGAGAAATTCAGATATGTACCTGTTTTTCATGGTCAACTGTTGCTGAGAGAGAAACTATCACAGGGCCAAAGACGTAGTGGTGGTAATTTAAACCTTGATTTTTCTAAATCCAAATTCAGTACCTTTTCCATTCATGAGCAAATCACCTGTAGTTGTCAGAACATTTTCAAGCTGTGTCCTGGAAATGCTAAAGAGTTGACAGTCTTTTTTCTAAGATACAATTTGTCCCCTGTTACAGCATCCAGTCTTCCTGAAAGCAGAAAAGATAATTTTAGTCAAGCACAAATAAAGTCAGTCGCTTCAGGATTTTCTCACCTTTTTCTGGGTAAACTTAATGATTTGAGGTTACACTAGACATTTCAGACTTTTCCCTTCTCCTCCCACCTGAAATGACATTAGGCTATTTGGTGGAGTGGGGGAAGCTGTGATCTCCTCAGGTTCCTGGTCCTGACACCCCACGTTGCCATCTCTACACTTTTCCTGTGCTGTGGCGACATTCTTGGGAGGCTGTTGTCTTTCAGCATGCCACACAGAGGGGCGAGGCACAGGTATCCTAACTTTTGGAATCCCATTTATGACTGATTTCTAGTGCTCCTTCTCCCTTTTCCAAAACAAACACCAGGGGCGAGGGTAGGAGAGGAGTGGACAGGACAGCAGTATAACCTCTCATATGTCAAACTCTCCCATTTCCTGACCAACTCTTCCCTATTTCTTTCAGCCCAGAGAGTTCTTATCTCTTCAAAGGCAAGAAAAACTTGATCTTCAAGTATTCTTGTGTGACTATTTTTTAAAAGCTTAAAAGTCAGGAATTTGATGGTTTTGTTCTCCAGTTTCTGTAGTTGCCACTCCCTCACGAGGCAACGCCTGCCTGAAGTCTGATGGCCTAAATGGAGGAGAGGTGGCGGGGTGACATGGAATGCAGTATAGCAAACATCAGTTAATATTTAAAAATATTGTTCTTCCTGGTGTCCTATAATTCTCATGAGATACTAGAGGCACTGGATTCTCTAGAGTTTAAATCATGGGAAATTAGGATCGCTCTAATCTGTTTCTCTCACAATATCTGAGGTACTAAATTTAGTTCTTAGCACCACTCCTTAAATGTCATTGACAACCTAAGGGATGCTCACAGGAAAAGCATCAAAATGGTAAGGTGTCTGGGAATGGTTTCATGTGAGGCCTGATTATGTGAATTATGATTATTTAGCCTAGAAAAGAATAGAGATTAAGGAAAATAAATATTTTAACATATATCATGTGGAAAAGCAAATAAACTTTTGTTGTTGTTGTTGCTGTTGCTTGTTCCAAGGCCAGAAGGAGAAACAGTGGATAAAGTTTAAGAAATTAAGCTTTAGTTCAAATTAAGTGTGGCAAAGATAACGTTGCCATTTTCATTTTACTCCTGGATAGAGCAACATTATAGAAGAGCCCCTATTCCTGAGATGTGATTTGAAGGAAAAAGTCACTAGGAAGGCAAGACTTCTGAAACATATCAAACGGTGATACAAGGGAGAAAAAAATGTTTATTGTGTAATGGCATTTACTAATATTTTGTGATTTGTATGTTATCACAGCATATCCTCTCCTATCTTGAATAATACAGTAAGGAAGAATTTCCTAAGACAGATGTTCAGCAATGAACTGGACCCATGCAGAACTACTTGTCCTATTATGGAAATTGCCAAGCAGTAAAGAAAATACATTCACTCAATAAATGTATTCATAAATTTATTTGTATACTTATCAAGAATACATATACATTTTTTCACTAATACCATCTACCAGCTATTCTAGCATGCAATGAAGAAAAAGTTGTTGGCAAGACAATATGGGCTCTCCACATTGCCTGGTAGCTTTGATTATGCAATTCTTATATGTGTTTCTGATTCTAAGATTTTTAGGGCTAATTAAATAAACTAATAGAATATTAATACTCCTACATCCTACTGTAAAATGAAGTTCCTTTAACATTTAGCCAGTCTCATTTTTTTTCTATATACGTGAGAGCATGTGTATGCATATATACACATTTTTTTCTTTAAACTAAGTGTTATACTTCTGATAATTCACTTAATGATTGTCAAGAATTATAAAGAATATGACGTTTTTATCCTATTTGCAAGCTAACAAATTAGGTTGCCTTAGTTTCACGAATGGTAGCAGAAGGCAAAAGACTCCTGGATCAGAAACAAAGGACAGTGTATTACTTATAGCAATAGCAATAGCCAACATATCAGCATTTGCACTGGCTGTCTGAGTCCCAGTTCCTACAGGGGGATGTGATGAAGGCCAAGTGCTACTGGCACATGCAAAGAGTTGCATTATAGGGGAGCAATTTTAAGTTGAGGAAATCTCAGTCTTTCAGAATGGACTGTAAGAAAGTCTGCCCAGACATTGTCCCAGAGAAAGACATTACTTTTATATGTATATGTTTGTGTGCATATACATATTATATGCATCTATATACCTATAATATATATGTATATACACACATATATATAATATGTGTATATAATGTGTGTATATACATATAATATAATATGTATATATATATGAAAAATAGAAGCAAACCTGTTCTCTGCTCTGGAGGAGACACGGTCTGTCTTCTTCTAAGGTATTTTCTAAACTAATCTGAAACGTATCTGAAAAGATAGAACAAAAGGCTGTCAGTGTTTCTGCTCACAAGACATGCAGAAATGCAAGAGATCCATAGAGAATTGTCTTGCAATAATGATACCTACTAGATTTCAGGTTACCATAAACCAGATCTCATCTTTTTAATCATCATAACTTCAATTCCTTGTACAGTGCCTCGTACACAGTAAAAGGAGCTAACACTTACTGAGGTTTTACCATATGCAAGGACTTTTCAAACACTACATGCATTAACTCAATTCTAAGAATATAATTACAAATATTACCTGCATTTTGTATACAAGGAAACTAAAGCCAAAAGAATCTGGAAACTCGTCCAAGGTGATACATTAAACAAGTGTTGGAACCTAAGTACATATTTCATGGAGAAGTGAATTGAAGGACTAGGTGGAGGAATAATTATGAAACAAAAAAGACTACATTCGTGACTACAAGCATCAAGCTATGTACCAAGCTGCAATTATGAGTCTGAACACAATGCAGTTCTGTCCCCAAACCTCACATAGTACTAAAAACAGACTAAAATCAGAGGCTAATGCATATTGCTATATTATTTGTTGATTTCTGTAACTGCAATCTGCTCAGGGAATCTACAAGGATGTCTGTGCTGTAACATGTCTAATTGAAGCTTTACTGTCTAGATTTAATTTGTCTGACTTGGCCTAACTTCATGGTAAAAGACTAATTCTATCAGAAAAATATGAGAATTTATTTCATACTTATTGTTCTTAGCAGTATGTGCACTGGCAGAACATTAAAAACGAGTAGAATTGCTCTGTTTTATTAGCTGTGGAATAAATGTACAATGGAAAAACTAGCTCATGACTAAAACAGAAAGAAGTCATTTCTGTGCTATGTAGCTGTCCCTGGATATGGACAGGACTATAGCTACACAAAGTACACACTGCCCTTCGCCTTGATTTTTGTTTTTTAAGACTTATAATCTGTTTATTTCTAAGCTTCCTCTTCATAGAATGATCTCTTTTGTCCAAGTTGTAAATATAAAGTGACATGCACTTGGGTGGAAGGAGACTGCAAAATATATATTATTGCATATTAACAGGATATATATGGAGAGAAAAGTGGGAGAAGAGAGGGAAAAATTCAGAAAGTCAGCAAATTAAATAAATACACACAGAATTTCACATCCCAATATAGAATCATTATCACATCAATTTGTATATTTTCTTCCAATATTTACTTTAAATGATTCATTAACAAATTCACACAACACATATTTATTTTAGCATCTACTATGCACTATATACTATTTAAGGTGCTGGGAGAATATAGCAGTGTACAAAATGAAACATAAAAATATGTCTACCATAAATTCTAGAGATGGCTTTTTAAGATAGTATACATACTGTTTTGAATCCTACATTTTATACTTGTTGTAATTATTTCCCAGATTACTCTTTGGTTTTTATAACCATAATTGTTAAGGACTGAATAATCTTAACTAAATAGCCAATGACTTAAACTACTTTCTATGTTGTTATATCTGTTGTTTTCAATTTCCTTTTCTTCCTTTTTTCCTTCCTTTCTTCCTGCCTTTCATTCTTTCTTTTTTATTTTGTTATACAATTTTAGCAAATAGCCCAATAATGAGCATCTTGACAGATTGATTTTTCATCTCTATTTTATACAAGTGTGTTTTTTCAGCTCACAGTTCCTGTGGACATGTACGTGCCACCTTTGGACACTCTTCTGCTCCTTTTTTGGCAAGAGTCTAAATGTTAACACATTGAATTTTCTGCCAGCAGAATAATCATTCAACAATTCCAGAATTGCCAAAGAATGATTCTCTTGGGATCTCCTTCATCCATTAGCTAATAGTTGAAATTTTAAGGTTAGAGTTCCATCCTTGTTCTCCTTTAAAATGCATATACCACTGAAATACTAATATCTTGCATTGTTATAATTATCTATGCTTTCATAAGAACAAAGAAGAAAAGAGTAGTTTTGATAGGGTATACGAAGAAAGCAGTGGAGCCCATTGTACCCTATGCATAAAGTTCAGGGAAGTCCATTTCTATATAGGTATGTATAAGTGTTATTTCTTGCTTCATAGTTGCCATGAAATAGTTATTATGGGATTATATGACATAAGAGAATTCTATCCAAGTGTAAGCATGTGTGTAATTGGCTGAGTAAAGGGAACAGGTGTGAATCTCATTAGTGCAACATTTCAGCTGTCTGGAGTCAATAAATAGGAGTGGTTTTTATATGTTGTCAGGCTATTATAATGATTAAGAGTTAGGAAAAGCTGAGGATGGGGTAGACTCATAGATTGTTAGCACTGTAAGATCTTCTAGTACAGTTATTTGATTTTCAAATGAAGAAGCTGAGGACTAAAGAAACTGAGAGACTTGACCAAGTCATAAAAATTTCATGATATTTCCATTTTAGTATTCTTTCAGTTATAGTTTACTGACTCCATGCCTTGGTGAACATTTGGACATTTTATAGTAGTCTTTGAAAAACTCTACGTTCTTTTATCTTTCTGAAGGGAAGAAGATGATCGAGAGCAATGACCTGCTCACATCATTCCAGTCTTCTCAGGGAATGTATTGGCTTACTCCATCCTAGGGTCTGAATGTTTGTGTCCCTCCGAAATTCGTATATTGAAATTTAATCACAAATGTGACAGGAGGTGGGACCTTTGGGAGGTAATTAGGTGGGCAGTGGAGCCTTCATAAATGGATCAGTGCCCTTATAAAAGGGGCCCCAGAGATCTAACTAGCCCCTTCCACCATGTAAGGGCACAGCTAAACAGTGCCATCTATAAACCAGTGAGTGGATCCTCACTAGACACTAATCTTGCTGGCACCTTGATCTTGGAATTCCCAACCTCCAGAAGAGTGAGAAATAAATTTCTGTTGTTATCATTAACACTCAGTTAATGATATTTTGTTATAGCATCCAGAATTAACTAAGACACTTTATGAGGTTGATTCTCCACAAATTCCCAGGATATACACATGCCAATGGACTATGAATCACTTATCATTGGGAAGAAATGCAACTCTGCATTTGGAGGCAGAATGGGATACACCAAACAGGCCTGGATGAACTTAAATATATTCCATCACTCACTTTTTAAAGTTGATATTTTCATGCTATCAATTTTTCTGAGACGATTGATGAATACTTGGATACAAGTAGATTTTTGATGACTTTAAATATCTTTACTAACTTCTCTGGTTCTCAAAGGGTTTGTGATTTAGGAAGTAAAAATAAGAAATAAAATGCTAGAATACCTGTATAATATACCTACTATTAGGGAAAGTCAGCACATGAAATACAGCCCCTCTGGCAGTCCACAGTTCTTAGCAATCAGGAGATGCAGAGCTGTTGTATTACTCCACTGTCTTGGTGTTCACAAGGAGAGACTAACTGTAATTGGCAATTGTTATATAAAAAGATCTAGAATATATAAACTCTTTATGTAAAACTCTTTATATAAAAACATCTAGAGTAAATCAGACCACATGATTGTGTCTAATAATACATAGTAGTACAAGTGTCTAATGCATAATAGTCCTTGATAAATTTAACCTCCCACTGCCCTTCCTAGAAAATGCCAAAATAAACAATCAACATGATTTGTTTTCATTTTGCTATTTTTTATTTTAAAATACTTAGTTAAAAATTAATCTGGATATTTACCTTAACTCACCAGTTCTTCCATTGAATTACTTAAATCATGCAAGACTCTACTATGGACAGAAGCAAAGATTTGAACTATTTTTTTCCATAGTGTTTGTTAATGCTTATTATTTTTACTGTTTACTGGCTGAATCGTTAGTGGAATAGTAATAGTAATAGTAATCTTTTCCCCTTTTCTCTGCATTTACCATGTTATCTTGAAAGAGAGAGAGAGAGAGAGAGAGATTATAGTTAATTCTTTTTTCTCCATTCATCTTTCTGGATAATTATTTGTTCTTGAATAATGCAAGCCAGTTGAATTTGCATATATTCATATAATTTATAAACTGTCAGAAGAGTTTTGTGAAACTACCAAATTAAAATATTATTCCCATTAAAGTGTAGCATTCCTTCTTTAGATTATGCATCATTCCTTAGGGAATGAGAATGACTAAAAAGCATTTTACAATTATTTACTGAAGCCCACTTTTGTAAAACTCATAAGCCATAAAATCCATAATAGGCATCGCATGCTAAAGATTATTTCTTTAAAAAGAATATTAAAAATTAATTTCCTTAATTGCAAAATTTCATATCTAAGGGTGCTTATCAGAAGCTCCACCTGGATTCATATATTACTGCCCCCAACAAACTATATGTAAATGAATACTTTGCTTTGTCTCTATTCATTTGATCACATATTTTTAAGTATCTATTAGGTTTTTTCACTTCTTTTTATTGATATATAATAAATGTACATATTTTAGGGGTACCTGTGATATTTTGGTACATATACACAAGGTGTCAGCATCAAATCAGGGTAATCAGAATATCCATTACCTAGGCCGGGCGCGGTGGCTCACACCTGTAAACCTAGCACTCTGGGAGGCCAAGGCGGGCGGATTGTTTGAGCTCAGGAGTTCGAAACCAGCCTGAGCAAGAGCGAGACCCCGACTCTACTAAAAATAGAAAGAAATTAATCGGACAACTAAAAATATATAGAAAAAAATATTAGCCGGGCATGGTGGCGCATGCCTGTAGTCCCAGCTACTCGGGAGGCTGAGGCAGGAGGAT
>CAUYRB010083138.1:0-26968 GCA_963574695.1 Propithecus perrieri | reverse complement strand
GTCCCAGCTACTCGGGAGGCTGAGGCAGGAGGATCGCTTGAGCCCAGGAGTTTGAGGTTGCTGTGAGCTAGGCTGACGCC
Source organism: Propithecus perrieri (assembly GCA_963574695.1). Taxonomy (NCBI): domain Eukaryota; kingdom Metazoa; phylum Chordata; class Mammalia; order Primates; family Indriidae; genus Propithecus; species Propithecus perrieri. The sequence continues at coordinate 26,888 of CAUYRB010083138.1, read as the reverse complement.
ACGGCACTCACTCTAGCCCAGGCAAAAGAGTGAGACTCTGTCTCAAAAAAAAAAAAAAAGAGTTGGGCACAAAAGCAAAAACAGAAAAGCAAACAAAAAAAGCAAACAAAATAAATAGGAGAAGGAAAATTTTTTAAAAATACTAAAGTATGGGAACATCCAGCAGGTTCAGAACTGAGTAAGAGGAGTTCTATAAAGAGAAAGAACAGAGGAAAGACAGGAATAGAGGGTGGGAAAAAAAAAGAACAAATTTTGAGAATCAAAGGATACCGATATGTAGACTGAGAGGCATTCTGAAGGTCGAGAAAAATGGTTGAAAAATGATTTACACCTACAAGATAAAAAGTGAATATACAAAACTCAATGACTTTTCTATATATTATCAATGAACAATTGGAATTTGAAATTTCAAAATAGCATCAAGAAATTAAATACTTAGATATAAATCTAGCAATATATATACATATATATGGGATCTATATGCAGAAAACTGTAAAACTTTGGAAAAAGAAATCAAAGATGTAAATAATAGATATTTCATGTTTAAGATATCAATTATTCCAAATTTTTTATAGATATTTCATACAACTCCAACAAAAATCCCTTACTCATATTTTGTTTTGTTTTGTTTTGATAGTATTTCAAAATATTAAGGGGGTACAAATGCTTTTGGTTACATGGATTGCTTTTGTAATGCTTGACTCACAGCTATAAGTGTGCCTATCACCCAAATAGTGTTTATTGTACGTGTAAGGCAGGTTTTCACCCATCCCCTCTCCCCCCCCCCCGCTTGATTTCCACTGAGTTTTACTTCCCTCTGTGCACGTGTGTGCTCATCAGTTAGTTTCAATTTAATAGTGAGTACATGTGAGGTTTGTTTTCCCATTCTTATGATACTTCACTGAAGATAATGGTCTCCAGTTCCATCTAAATTGTTGCAAAAGGCATTAACTCATACCATGGCTGAGTAGTACTCCATGGTATACATATACCATATTTTGTTTATTCACTCATTAATTGATGGGCACTTGGGTTGATTACACGTCTTTGCAAATTGATGAATTGGTGCTACAATAAACATTCAAGTGCAGGTGTCTTTTTGACAAAATGACTTCTTTTCCTTTGGGTAGATATACCCAGTAGTGGGATTTCTGGATCAAACGGTAGGTCTACTTTTAGTTCTTTCGGGAATCTTCATACTGTTTTCCATAGAAGTTGTACTAATTTGCAATTCCACCAACAGTGTATAAGCATTCCTTTTTCTCTGTGTCCACACCAGCCTCTATTCTTTTTGGACATTTATTAATAATAAAAGCCATTCTAATAGAGTTAAGGTGATATCTCATTGTAGTTTTAATTTACATTTCCTGGATAATTAGTGATGTTGAACATTTTTTCATATGTTTATTGGCCATTTGTCTATCTTCTTTTGAAAAGCTTTTGTTCATGTCTTTTGCCCACTTTTTCATGTGGTTAGTTGCTTCTTTCTTGCTGGTTTGTTTGAGTTCTTTGTAGATTCTGAAGCATTTAAAAAATATGGGTAAGGTTACCTATTTGTTCTGTTGCTAGACAATCTTACACATATTCTTTAAATGCTTCAAAAATTTCTATGAGAAGACAGAAGACCAAGAATAGCCAACAGAGTTTTAAAGCGGGGAACCAAAGTTAGAGGATTCACATGATCTGATTTCAAAACTTACTACAAAGCTTTCATCAGGACAGCACGGTATTAGTGAAAAAATGAACACATAGTAAGGGAGGAAAGTCCCAGGAAGAAAACCCCGAACAACGGAACCAACGTTTTTTAATACATTTCCTAAGGAGGGTGAGGGGACTGTTATCTCTGTTGAGCAAGCGACTTACAAAAGCCAAGGCAATAGCTAGTTCCAGGAAGTGGGATAAGGTATATGGTAACCCCTACTGCCATAACCAAGGCCAGTGTGTTACTTAAAGAATTTCAAAAGGCAAGGGTAACAACCAATGAGAAAGAGAGTAAGAGATAGCCAAAAGACAGATAGGACATGTAAATGTGGGAGTAAGACACCACCAATAGGAGGAACTGGCATGGAATAGAAAGGGAACCAACCACTGCAGACAGCTGCAACCTGCTTGGGTCCCCTTCTGCTGCTTTCAATAAAACTCTATCGCTTCTTTGGCTTACTCTTTGAGTCTGTGAGTTTCATTCTTTGATCCTTGCAAGACAAGAGCCTGGAGTCGGGACTGGATGAGGGTGAAGACACACTGCTGTAACACTTAAGTTTCTCCCCTCAGAGAGTCCCAGACTGTCCACCATCAATAGATTAAAATATCAGAATAGAGAGCCCAGAAATAGAACCACACAAAGATAAGGAATAGATATTTGACCAAGGAGCAAAGGTAATTTAATGAAGAAAGGATAGTCTGGGAAAATTGGGTATCATATGCAAAAATAATTAATTAATTAATTAATTAATTAAAAACAAATGTATATCTTACACTTTTAACAAAAATAAACTCAATATGCATTGTGGATGTAAATGTACAATAAAAAAATTTTCAAACCTGGATTTGGAGAAGAGTTTTTAGATACATCAACAAAAACATAACCCTTAAGAAAGATAAGTTGGACTTTATTAAAATTTAAAAATACTTCTCTTCTGCCAAAGATGGTTAAAGAATGAAAAGATAAGCCACAGACTTGAAGAAAAATTTGTAAAATACATAGCTAATATTTTGGGCTGTTTCCAAAATATACAAACAACTCTTAAAGTTCAACAATGAGGAAATGGTCCAATTGAGAAGTGGAAAAACATCTGAACATATACCTTAGCGAAGACTGTATATAGATGGCAAGTAAGTATATTAAAATGTATTCAACATCATTTCTCATTAGGGAACTGCGAAGTAAAACAATGAGATACCAGTATATACATGCTAGAATGGCTAAAATCCAAAAATCTGACAAGGCTAATTGCTGGTAAGAATAGAGCAACAAGAACTTTCATTCATTGCTGATGGGAAGGCAAAATAATACAGCTACTTTGGAAGACTGTTTTCAGGTTCCTACAATGCTAAATATAGCCTTGCCATACACTGCTAGGTATTTACCCAATTAGTTTAAATACTATGTTCACACAAAAACTTGCACAAAAATGTTTACAGCAGCTTTATTCATGATCATCAAAAACTGAGAACAACCAAAATGTCTTTCAATAGGTGAATGGATAAGCAAAATACGGTAGATCTACATGATCAAACATTACACAGCTATAAACATACATAAATTATCAAGCCACAAAAAGATATGGATGTCTCTTATATATACATTGCTAAGTGAAAAAAGACACTCTTAAAAGGCTATGCATTATTTCATTCCAATTATATGACATTCTGGAGAAGGAAAAACTGTAGATTTAATTAAGTCCCATTCGTTTATTTTTATTTTTGTTGCATTTGTTTTTGGGGTCTTAGATATAAAATTTTTGCCTAGGTGCATGTCCAGAAATGATTTACCTAGGTTTTCTTCTAGAATTTTTTATAGTTTCAAGTCTTACACTTAAGTTTTTAATCCATCTTGAGTTAACTCTTGTATATAATGAAAGATAGGGATCTAGTTTCATTCTTCCACATATGTCTATCGAATTTACCCAGAATCATTTAATGAATTGAGTTAAAAAGTTCTGCATAGCAAAAGAAATAATCAAGAGAGTAAAAAGACAACCTGCAGAATGAGAGAAAATATTGATGAACTATGCATTTGATAAAGGTTTGATATCCAGAATCTACAGGGAACTTAGAGAACTCAACAAGGAAAACAACAAGTAACCCCATTATGAAATGGGCAAAGGACATAAATAGACATTTTTCAAAAGATGACATACAAAGGGTCAACAAACATTAAAAAATGCTCAACTCCACTAATCATCAGATAAATGTAAATTAAAACCATAATGAGATACCACCTTACTCCAGTCAGAATGGCCATTATTAAAAAGTCAAAAAACAAAAGATTTTGGCAAGGGTGTAGAGAAAGGGGAACACATTTACACACTGTTGGTAGGACTATAAATTGGTACAACTTCTATGGAAAACAGTCCAAACATAGATCTACCATTTGATCCAGCAATTCCACTACTGGGTATCTACTCAAAGGAAAATAAATCATTAAATTAAAAAAAACAATTGTGCTTATATGTTCATTTGTACTATTCACAGTAGCAAAGATATGGAACCAACCTAACTGTATATCAACCAATAATTGGATAAAGAAAATGTGATATATACATGCCATAGAATACAACCCAGCCATAAAAAAGAATGAAATACTGTTCTTTGCAGCAACATAGATGGAACTGGAGGTCATTATTCTAAATGAAATAACTCAGGAACAGAAAATCATATACCACATGTTTTCACTTCTAAGTGGGTGATAAATAATGGGTACACATGGCCATACAGGACAGAATGTAATAGACACTGGAAATTCCAAACGGTAGGAGGGTGAAAGGGGGTGAGGGATGAAAAACTACTTATTGGGTACAATGTACACTATTTGGGTTATGGGCACACTAAAAGCTCAGACTTCACCACTGCATAATATATCCATGTGATGAAACTGCACTTGTACCCCTTAAATATATAAAAATTTCAAAAAGGAAAAAATAAAGTACAATCCCAATGAGGCCCAAATTGTCTGTTAAATCTCCCCCTTTTTAGTGGATCATAGTACAATTCAATATTTGTATTTACAGCACTTCCTAAGCAGCTTATGTTCATTGTACTGTTGAGAAGTTTGTATAAGTTGCACACATGAGACTATATCCCTAAATAAAGCTACCAGTTTTATCAACACTAAAAGCCAAAACAGAACAAAACTGTTGAAATGATAAGAAGGACATGCTTGCAAGGATTTGGAGTAACAGGAATAAATGGGTGAAGCACAGGGTATTTTTTAGGGAGATTTAATTATTCTGTATGATACTATAGTAGTGGATATGTGGCACAATGCATTTGTCAAAACCCATAGAAGTATACAACACAAAGGGTGAACCAGAATATATGCAAATTTTGAAAAAAATATTCATGAGGTTGGGGGATCCCAAGTTGGAATGTAGACGTTAATATAACAATCTAACTGTATTGCAAAGATATAAAACAAGTTCACTTAATGAGGTGGGGAGAAAATATGCTTAGTAGCTTTAGAAATGATTTTCATTTGTAAGACTAAAGGCAAAATAAATTGTATTTAAGCACAGTACTCTAGTTAATAAAGTTTTATTCCATGAGACTATGGGTTAACAATCTAATATTGCTATGTATGTTTGCTGAAATTAAACAATGAAGCAAATGAATGACAGACAGTGGGAGCCAGCTTTCTAATTGTTGGAGTGGGAGTTTGCAGATAAACAAATGGAGGAGGCTAGAACAATTCATGGGGTAATGGATAAGAGTAAGGGACATCAATATAAAGTCAAGTTTATCTTAACATATATATATAGTTCACATTGGAAAAATATACATATGTATATATACAGGGGTTAATATATACACATACTAAAGACAATATTACTCCAGTAACATTGAAGAAATGACTCCTTGAGGAAACAGCTGATCCTTGAAGTGGGAAAGGGAATATACAAGATGAACTTGGAAAATTCTATAGTGCCAGAAAGTAAGAAAGTTCTCAAACAATAATATCCATAATGATAAAGTATGTGAAAGTAACACAGGAGATCACCAAAAGAGCTTCCAATGGCAAATGTTTAAAAAAAAAAAAAAGAGCAATAAAATAAATACTGTAGTCTTGAGTTGTAAACCAAAGTATAAAATAAATATCTGTTAGTACCTAGTGATCTAAATAGGTTATTAAGTCAATAAATAAATGGGGGTGAAAAAATAAATCTTCCATGCAGATGAATTCCAAATAATTTATTCTGTCCTCAAGCAGGGGGAGAATAACTCCCCATTCTTTTAAGTGTGGGATGTCCTTAGTGACTTCCTTTAAAGAATACAGTCTGAAAAGGGAGAAAAGAGGGTAACTTAACAGCACAGTCACACCAACAGTGATAAATAATATTGATAGTATGTACCTTTGATAATATGTGATTAAAATGGTATTTTACCTCTGTGATCTTCCTCCCAAAAAAACACAGCCCAGTTCTACTCATGAGAAAAATATCAGACAATTCCCAATTGAGAAACATTCTACAAAATCCCTGACAAGAAATCCCCAAAATCATTGAGATCATCAAAAACAAAGAAAATCTGAGAAACCATGATAGCCAAGAGAAGCCTAAGGAGACACGACTGCTAAATGCAATGTCGTATCCTCCATGGGATTCTGTAACAGAAAATTACATTAGGTGAAAACAACAGAAATATGAAAAAAAGGATGGACTTTAGTTAATAAAAATGTTATCAGTACTGGTTCATTAGTTGTAACAAATCTACCATACAGCACTAATACAAGATGTTAATAATAGAGGACCTATGTGTTGAGTATATTGGAAGTCTCTCTACTATCTTCAAATTTTTCTGTAAACTTAAGAGTTTTAAAATAAAGATCTTATTTTTAAAGTAATAAGAGACATCCTCATCACTCATTATGTCAGTGACATCACTCATTCTATCAGTGACATTTTAGAATGTTGAGGACAATTAGATTACCCTGAGATCTTCCAGAAATAGAAGAAACAATCAATACCCATAGAAATAATAAAGAAGCAGAATGTCATTGGATTTCGCTAGCTGAAACATTAGAAATTAGAAAGCAATGAAATGATACTTTCCCAATTCTGAAGGAAAAGGATTCCCAATCCAAAATTATATAAATAACCACACTGTCATTTACTGATAAGCACAGAATGAGTATTTTATTAGACATGCAAGTTCTCAAAAAGTTATTTTCCCTGAATCCTTTGTCGCGAATCATGATCAAAACAGAGAAGAAACCAAATGAAGTAGAAGGCACTGGCTCCAGGATACAAGGGCTCTGACCCATGAGATAGCTGAAGGAAATTCTAGGTTGGCAATCGTGCACCAAGCTCAAAGATCATTTATACTAGACCAAATCAAAAGGACAGAGGGCTTCAGGAGGAATGTCTTTGAAAAAAATTGCATTATATTGATTTCAAAGTTTGTTATTATATTTTAAAAGGGGATATGCATTGTTGCAGAGAGTTTGGTGACTAATTAATGATTTATAGAGATAACTGAACAAATTAAAAAAAAGGCAATTATTATCTCCTGGAGTGCCAAAGAGGTACTAGAAATAAAATGAAATCATCACACACTGTTGGTTTAATTGTGAATAATATGTACATAGTCTTAATAAGGCAAACTTAGACTTGTGATCTAACCACAGTCATGATATAAAACTCACGGGAGAAATTTTTTTAAAAACAAATTTGTTTGGAGTTGTTGGGTGGTAGTATAAAAGAACTATATCTACATCTCAGATACTGAGAAATCTAAGCTTACTATATAAAATTGAAAGAATAAAATACCATTATAAGTATGGGATTTTGAAATTTAGCAGCATATATTTAAGGAAACAGCTGAACAGGTGGAAAGTGCTTCCTAATGAATAGTGAAATTTATAATGGAAGGGATGTAGCAGGTATGGGTGTTTGGGGCTTTAATTCCTTTCACAGGTACTTAATTTCCTACACCAGGAATGTGGTATGTTCACCAAGAAATCTAAATAAAGTTGAATTTATTGAAGTTCAATAACCTAGGATTGAGTCAATCTTTAGAGAACAGATTCAAATTAGAAAGAAGTCTTTTAATGTAATTAGGAAATTAGTTCCCTACATATAACAGCAAGATGTACAAAAAGAAAATTAATGATACACACTCATTACTTTGTATCACTATGAAAAATGTTGGGGAGTATTTCTTTATTGAGTAGCCTATAAACAATTACTTAAGGCATGATAACCCTGTTTAGAATCAACTCTTAAGACACAGGTGGTGAAAAACCTCCCATAATCTGAAAGAAGATATAGATCACAGGTTAGCAGCATATAATTGTAAATAGCCACAAGAAATCTTTTTTTTTTTTTTTTTTTTTTTGCTAAATTGAAGGAGTAGAGGAGAAATACAAGTAAAATGACAACCAAGATTATTTTTTATTGCTTTCATTACTGAATTGAAGAAGTACACCTCTGGGTGGGAGAAACAAATGTTCTGACCTCAAAATATAACAAAATCACATATTAAAAGTTCCTTTTGTCTCCTCAAATCTCATGCAGAAATTTCAGCCTACTTGCATTTCCATTATCCTCCAACACAATAGACAACAACCAGGAAAAGTGCTATTTAAGATAATTATATTTGAAAGCTAAGGAGGAGGTAGAAGTAATTAATCACAGCTTCAGGGAACCATGAAGATATATGAGCCAGCAAAGTATCCAGAGAGATAATATTTACTTTATTAAGATGTAACCTATGCATATATATGGATTTTATTGTTTTGTGAAATTATCTATATATCTTCTGTATCCCCCTTTTGCAATCATGAATCTACTTCTTAGGAAGGAATATTCTTGCACACTGTATTACTCTGAAATTTGTCACATTGTCTCTTTTACAGCAATTGAAAACATAAGTTATATTAAACAATTCTTTAATTCTTTCATTCATAGGTCAACATAGAATTTAAAAAAAAAATCTCCAGGATTCAAATTTTGTTTTGAAAAGTATCACTAAGCATGTGCAATTTTATTATGCATTGTCAGACTGGAGAAATTATACTGTTTCAAAGTTTATGGCACGATTATGGCCCAGATGTTTTCTATTCTGATCTCTGAACTGTCTCAAGTATTGCTTCTCTAAAATTCAACACTTCTTATATATGTATGATATGGTGTTGTTATAAATGGAAATGAAAATTTTGATGTATGATCTGTCTTCCTGAATCCTGCTAAGTTCCTTTTCTTAGCTGTAGATACCCAGAGGCAGAGGAGACAGGAAGAGAGTCAAAAGACTCATGCGACTAACTACTTATACTGGAGTGGGAGGACTCCCACATTCACTGAAACAAATGAGTTTCATCATGTTGCTCCCTTACCTACAATATCCTTCTCATCTACCCACTTACTTATTACTGATGACTTCATTACTTGACAACTCTTTTTTATGACCCAACTCTTGAGGCCCTTAGCTGTCTTTTCTCAATGGTTTGTTAATATCTTTGTAATATAAATTGTATGCTTATACTTCTGTATCTAACAAAGTCACTGGGTGTTCCTCAAGAATAAGAAACCCATTATATTCACTTCTGTACCCACAGTGCCTAGCAATATACCCGGCAAATATTTAATGAAATATTTGGCAGTAGAATGAAAAATTAAGTTAAAGAAATACAAACATTATAGGTGTCTATTCAGGTCATTTTCTCTTTCTTTGTTGAGTTATCGGTGTTTTTATTGTTTCTTTGAGTTCATACTAGAGTGCTACTGTTAACCAGTAGGATTTGTTGTAACTATTTTCCAGGGAGTAACATATTAATTCTGTTTATGAAATTTTAGCGTGTATTTATGACTTGCGAGAGTTTAGTTTTAAACACACAAATGAGCAGTATTTGTTTCCTGGGCCATTGGTTCTATAGACTGGTACCTGAATCATGGAATCTAGGAAGTTAACTCTTCTCATCACAGGTGTTGTTTTCCCCACTTTGAACTTCATGGTCTTCCCCATTCAATCTTTCCTTTCCTACTTTCTTATCTCTCTTCCTCTGCCTTGTATCAATGCCACCTGTTGTCATTGTTTGTCTCTGTTGCTGGTAGTCATGGTTAACAACACTGTGAATACTTTGAAAGTAGCAATATTAAGTCATAAAATAGTATCAGAGCATCTTATAGGAAGATCTAATGAACCGTAGCAAGAATACAGAATACAGTTGTAGGTAAACCTACAACTAATGATAAATCTTTTCTTAACACATTCAATTTCATTCTAAGCTCAATTCCTTTTGAATGAAGTGTATAGGCATCTTATATTTGAGCACTTTGTCCTGTGTTTATTCAATAGAATTTATATTTTATGAAAACTTGTGAATAAAACAGATACCCACTGGTTGTTTTCTTTTCCTACATGAAAATAAAAACTCACTATGGAATGTCATATTCAATGATATTATCTTACATTTACAAAGAGACCTATTTTAAATAAAGCTGCAACAATTTTAGCCACTTCTACATAAGGAAAATCAATCCAGATTGTATGCATATATGCTCCAACTTTCATCCTCACTCAATTTCATCTTCCTGTAGGGATTCAGTGATTTGTAAAAAAAAGTGAACAAACGAGATTAGCATAAATGCTTTCTCAGTAAGTGAAGGGCTCTCTGATGCAATTCTACACACTTTCGGCCTCCACTGTTGGCCCAGGGCTGTGGTATGGAGTGTTTTTGACATGCCTGAAGTTCTCCAAAATGTGCTGTTTTTAGGAGATATGTATACGTTAACTCAGAATTAAAAGATATTAAAATAATATTTTACTATTAATATGACTGGAAGAAGACTGCCACTATAACTTATTGTTCATAGTCTGTCTTTTCTTTGTTAACTCTAATAGCAAGGAAAATTTAGGTAGAAAGCACAGAGGAATGAGAGGCTGAACTAAATGGGCCACCAACTAGCCATTTGGTTCTATTACTAAGTCAACTATTACTAAAAATGAGGAATATTTCAAACCAAGAAACAAATAACTATATCTTTTCTCTCTTAAACAGTCAGTTGGTCACCTTTCTTACCATTTGCATTGTGAAGCTAATATGCTCTACAGGTGTCAAAGATTGTAGATACTCCTGGGTATGACACTCATGAAGGAAGCAAGAGTCATTCTTCACAGGCAATATGCTCTGACTTTAAAATGCTCCTTGTTTGCAGGCTGCCTTTCATTTTTTCCATCTTGCCCTGCTCTTATGATCTCAGCGCTGGACTGGGGTAGAATTTAAGAGTGGCCTTCTCATTCAGAGTGCCTAATTTAGAACATTGGAGCAGCCACTTCCATATCAACTTACACTCAATGCTTCCTTTCACACCTGTCTTTTCCATGATTTTTGCACACTACAGTATAACCTGCTTTAAAGACAGATCATGTCTAATTTATGTTTATGTTCTCTTCTTCACCAGAGCCTTGAAAAATCATTAATATACAGTACACATTGAATATGAATATATATACACACATATATTTACATGAATATGTGTGTATATGTGTATATATATAAACACACACAGTTTTAGATTGGTCCTAGAGTCTCCCAAAATAATTAACTCTATTAAAATATTTGCCCACTTAATTTTATACTTCCTTTAGCATATATTTGCTTTGAACATCGTGTTACAATTAGGATGTTCTTTAAAGTGTCATTAATATTCCCTGTATTAATTCTGTCTTGTTAGCTATATTGGCAAAAAATGCCTGTTTTCCTGTGATGCTTCTAAATGAGCCCAGAGGCTAAAATGTAATTGGCAGATTCTACAAAAGACTTAAACATGGTTAAATTGCATTTCCCTGGCACAAAGAGAGAGGCCGTTATTTGGGATTTCCTGGCTCACACGTACAGCCCCCTCACATGTGATTTCTTATGTTTCAACATGGTAACATACCCCTAAAATGAAATAGATTTGTAAATTCAATTCATATTAAAAATACCAGGAAGTGAAAGCCAAGGCACAGAATTAGTGAGGCAGATGTAATACAAATATAAAATATATAAAATTTTGTTCTTGTCATCCTGATCTTCACACTTTTTATCTATGTTTATCCTCGTTCTTCCAGTTAAGAACATTTGAAATTAATTTAAGCAACAGAGAAGGATTTTATGCTAAGCAATCATGAAGGCGAGAAGAGGAGACATGACAACTAAATGTAATGCTGTATCCTGGATGGGATCTTGGAACAGAAAAAGGACATTGGGTAAAAACTAAGGAAATCTGAATAATGTATGGACTATAAAATTTTCAAAAATGACAAGAATTTCCCCAGTCAAATATTATACCTTACCTTACAAATCTGCATTCTAGAGCACTGGTATGTTGTTAAAGACCACTTCAGCTTTTAGTAAAAGTTATGGCAATAATTCAGTGAAAAGGAGAGAGCTCTGCTTTCTGTTATTGATGCAGAAAAATGTTATAAAAATGTATCCATATATTTTATATAGCCTCCTTTTCTACTTTTGTGAACATCAACCTATGGTTCCGGTTAAGTTAAAGTGTGGACTTTATGGTATGAATAATTTCATTGCTTATTACCAACAACTAGTTTAGGGAATAAGACAACATTTCAATACTTGCCTAAGCCCTACCATGTTTAGCACATCCATTTCCCAAGTAAGAGCAATGTCAAGTGACATATTTTATATGTCCCCATCTTACCACCTCTATAACATGCTCTTCTTCATTTCCCTTTTAAGATGTTTGGTTTGTCCACTCAGCCCTAAATCCTATTCTTCATTTACATTTTCTCTAGATTCCAGATTTTCAATCTACAAGAAGATTAGAAACATACTTCCAGGGAGGAATCCCTTATTACTATGATTTATAGCTCTGTTAGAATGTCTTAAACTGTTGTGGAATCTATACAGATCATGCTTTGTATTAAGATACCAGGCATGACTATAGATTTATTCATGTCAACCCTCTGAAATATTTATTCCTCTATTCCTCTGCAAGGCCAAAATTTTAGCACCTTTCTCCTCAGCCTTCTTAAGATTAGCTGGATAGCTACAGAAAAAAGAATGTGAACCCTAATCTGGGAGGCAAAAGATCTGATTTCTAAACAAAATTAGGCTTGAATTGTCTGTTTATCCTCACGGCAATTCTGTTCCCTGGGTAGCACTTTCACCTCCGAAGAATTGAATCAGTCTCTTCTAAGCCTAACAATCTATGGATCTATGCAGAAAATAAATAGGAATATGATCAGAGGAGAGCCAGAGTAAAAAGTTAGTATCAGCAAAAACACAAAGGTATAGATCACCTTGTTCATCTCTACCGATGCTAAGGTTAGTCATAGCCACCTGAAAACGCCTCTGTTGGCACTCTCTTCAGCGCAACCATCCAGAAAGCCTTTCCTCATGCCCTGGACAAGAAATAAACTCTCACTTAGCACGCTGTATCCCCTTATAACCATTTATAATGCCCACATTTGATTATAATTATGTATGACTACTTTATCTTAAAGTATGCATTCAATAAGTAGAAAAATGTAATATGTGAAAAAATATTACGTTAATCTTATTTGGGTATAGAAAGTAAATCAAAATTAGAATACATCTGGCTATCTTCCATGCCTGAGGAAATTAAAAGGTTGAACAAATTGTTTGAAAGACATTACAAGTCTTTTCACAAAGCATAGAAGAAAACATTATTATCCAAGCAACCCATATAAAGTGCTTTTTAATCTGGTGAGCTTAAAAGCAAAAATAAATAAATAAATAAAAAGTAAATGAGGTGTATGCTTTAAGAGAAAAATTGCTTATAGTTCTACCCCACTTTATGATAGGCACAACTAAATTCTTAGAGTCTGTTGCTCAAACTTTTATTGAGGTGCTGGGAAGGAGACAAAACTATATAAAACATAACCCCCCACCAATTTCATTTAAGACACTTCTCAAGCAATAAAGAAGAAAAAAACTGAAGAAAAAAAATTCTTTAAATGAGGAGAAAGGGCAAATCAAGTGCCCGATTAGTGGCTCAGCTCAGAGTACGGTAGAAAGCCCTTTCAAAGAATCAGTCCTGCTTTCCATTCAGCATGGGCCAGGGCATCAGACAGGACTTCCGAAAAGGAAGAGAAACTCAGTTCTACTTTGAGTAAATGACACTCAGGACTTGACTGAGGCAAGAGGAGTGTATATGCTGGGAATATTCTGTTTACGCCTTTGGATCTGGGCTCATCTTGCTTTTGATTTTGGAAAATGACCTGAATAGACTACAGCAGAAGATTTGCTCGCCCTTCGTGTTGGGTTCTACTGGCCAACGGGGAGACCATGCAGGGCGTCAAAGGGTCTAGGAGGGGAGTCAGAGGATTTATTCTCTTAGCTCCCATACTGAGTGATTGTCTCAGTCTGGCAGTGTCCCTAGACCAAAGTCATTTTGGTAGTTTTTGGTATTAGATTCATAATCTGAACCCAGGTATTTTGGCTGTTTTTTCTTTTTTCCTGAAACACTGACTGATATACATGGCTCCAGTGATGACTGCGGAAGGGACTGGAATGTGTGGACACATGATAGAATAATCAGACTACAGAAATTCTAGATGGTTGGCAAAACTAGAATATGTTAAGTTTGAGAAAGTTGAAGATCATGAGCAATTCACCCCAAAAATGTAATGACAGAAGAAGCAGAGATACCCTTGCACACAAATGAACATGAGAATCAAGCTTCAGTGGCCTCCTACCATTTTCTACAGCTCTTCTCCTTCTGGAGCTCCAGGTTTCTCACAGCTGTGCACCATATGGTTACGCCTCCTCAGGCATTTGTCTCCCACTCATCCTACTCTATGAGGTCCATACTTGAACAGTTTTACAAAACAGAGTTATTAATGTTGGGACTCACAGAGGTCAAGAAATCAACTGAAATTATGTGTGAAAAATGTGTGCATTTGTGAATTTTTGTTAGGAGAGGAAATCCTTGGCTTTCATCAGATTCTCAACCGAGCCTGTAATCTCCCCCCAGTACACACACATACATACACTGTTTTAGTGTGAATGATTTATTAATTTCTAAAGGTCCATGAAGGTATTTAGTGGCACATTGAAGATAGTAGGTACATGGTACACATATTTTGTAATATTAGTCCACAATGCCATAGATTCTACTATGGTGTTTATGAATAAAAATACCTGGGTTTAAAACATGAATCTAATTAGCTGGGTGACATCAAAAATTTTCTTAATCTTTTTGATCCTAAAAAACAAGAACAATAAAAATACCTACATCAGAGTGTTATTATGGGAAATAAATGAGATATTGCTCATATAAACTCCTTGTAAATTGTAAAGCACTAATACTCCATTAAAGAGTATTTTTATTTTAAATGAGACTCTTTCCCTTTAACCCAGGATAATCAAACTCCAATGGTGGGTGCAGATATCATTGTTTTATATATTTTAATAAGTTATTTCATATAATATCAAAAAGTTATTACTAGCCTTAAACCAATCCTAAAATTAAAGGCTTCTGAAATTCATATCATGACAATTTCTACACAATTAAATGTAGTTGTCTCATGTTATTTTAATTAGAAGTATTTTTAAAATTGGATGTAATGTCTCTGAAAATGTTTTGTCAGGAGTAATATGTATTAAGTCATTTATTATTACTTCCTCACCTATTATATGAAAGTTTTTGAGGTATTTGGAAACCACATTTATTTTAGTGCCTGGAATCAATACATTGTTGTGAATTAGTCTTATTAGTCTTATCATTGTGAGGAATTTAAAAATTACTCGAATTCAACCTCTGACCTTTTATTATTATGTGATTTTGAACAAATTTGCTAAGCCTTTTTCAGTTTCTTTAGCTACATTTTGGGTAATAACATTTAGTTCATTTGAAGAAGGGAGATAATTCTGTAGATCCTCTTTATGCTTTCTTTGCATCCCTTCCCCCAGCTGTGGAGCCCTTCTCTGTGGGCTACTGGGCTGCTTTGCTATGATAAAGGTATGGAGAGCCTGGGAGTTCACATTATCCTCAAAAGGATCTTAAATCAATGACTGACTGGTGCCAGCTTCCTCAGCCTAAAATCACCCAACTATTATAAAAAGGTATAACTCTCCTCTAAACCTCCCCTGTGAGAGCAGGCTGATGCTAGCTAGCCTCCATAGAGCTTTGCCTAAATCATATCTTTGTTTGCCTTCCTACCCCACCTTTCCTCCTGCTTACCCCATTCCTTTATGGATTCATCTAGAAGCTTTTTCAAATAAATCACTGGCATAAGGATCATTATTTTAGGGCAGATATGGGGGAAGCTGACCTAAGTCGTACAGTGTCTAGAACATTGTATATAATTGACAAACAGGGCCTACTATAACAATGCTGGTATTAATTTTATTAGGTATAAAAATGAAACAACTTCCAGATGTGCTTATTTTGTGTCCAAGACATAACTCTTGGACAACCCGGATTATTTTATTTTAGGATTAATTGCCTTCACCCACAGCCAGATACTTATATTTTTATTGTATATATTTATGACATACAATGTAATTTTCTGAGATATATTTTGAAATGATTAAATCAAGCTAATTAACAATTCATTTCATTATTAAAAAAACTCTTTGAGAGGAAGAGATATGTATCTTAACCAAATAGATCCTGAATGCCTTGTCTTCAATAATCCTTATAAAAACTCTTCAGCATCTGGTGAATACAGAACAATCTTGAAATTCAAGTGATTCTTCCTCTTTGGATTAATGTAATTTTATCTCCATGACTTTGTCTACAGATTAATCAGATAATAGAATTTTGGAGTACATTTCTGTGCAGAAAACAAAACCACAAAGAATCTTTATGTAATTAAAGATATCAGGCAAAGTATTATTGGGGAATTGAATAAAATAACCATGAATCAGGACTCCTCATTCCTGTTCCAACTGTTGACTTCATATGCTCTTAAACCTATTACTTAATCTAATTTGCCCGATATTGTATAAAATGAACTCACTCTGCCCTTTGTTTCAAAGGATAAACACATTTTAAATAATGATAAATTGATTAATTTATTCTACTAGCTAGTGTCACATTAAGCTTTAATATGAATCATGATTTATGAGTAATTAAATAAATTTACAGACTACATTATTCTGAAGAACTTCAAATTTTATCTGATTTATTGTATTGATCCTGATGAGGAAGGTTGAGACCCAAATTGTCTGGGAGCTACTTCGAGTTCTGAGTTAAACTACAGGGTATTGTGCCATAAGTGCTGTATTTGATGTTTTTCTATATAGTTCAGCTTTGAGAACTATTGAAACCCTTGTTATCCAGCATTTCTTTATCTATTAAACAAGGCCACTCAGTTATAATTTGCACTCCAATGAAATATTCCAATGGAAGAGGACTTATATAAATAATGGTAAATGTTAGATTAGAAGCATCTGTTGCCTTATAATAATTCAAATATACATCATGACGTTAATAAAATATATTTAAATTTTTGAAGCCTCAAATTTTGTCACTTCCTTATGTTAGACTAAGTTCACAAAAGGAAGTTGGTGGGAGTGGGATTTCTGAAACTTTTAACAGATTTCACATATTTCCTTCTTTTTACAAAAATGTCTTTATCCCACCACCATTAATGAGTTTTCAAAATTTCAATTGTTCCACGACCTGGAAATTCTTACTGATTTACTTAATGCTAAAAAAGCCACATAAATTCTTACTATATTTTCCAAAGAAGTTGTAACTCCAAATATATTTTTCCATAACAATGCATGTCTATTGGGATGAAGTCTCAATATTTTCTTTCTTTCTTTTTGCTGTTTTTGTTTTTTATTTGCTTTGTTACATATGTATTTTCCTGAAAGAAATTGGTCAAAGATTGCTAAGAGATGTAAAAATATTTACATAGAGAAGAAGTAGTCTAGGAAGAAACAAATAAAACGAAACATCAGGCTATTGCATCTTGAAATGGAATATAGAATACTTCTGATAAATTGAAGTGACCAAATCTAAGATCATGGGCAGAAAAGACACTGGAAGCTTCAGAAGGTAAGTTCTTCATGATTGCGGGGATTCTGAACAAGTGACTCAAACTCAATACCAGAGCCTAATTTGTCACTAGAGAAGCCTGATTTACACATAATACAAATCCTCCTGTTCTAGCCACCGTGGCATTATGGGGATAGTGCCTGTGTCTATAAATGAAAGAGTTGTTTAAAGAAAGTGCTCAGATATAAGGAGTCCAGGCCTGTAGTGTCAGAGTGACATAGGAGATCACTCCTGAACATAACAATTTTTCCTTTTCATTTTCATCCTAACATGAAATTGAATCAGCAATTAGAGCTCATGACTTTGTCACCAAAGGATGCTCTTTAGAAGTCAATGACAATGCAAGGCTGTCAGATTGATATTGATGAGGGAGGGAAAAAAGATTTCAGAAGAGATGGGTTGGGGAGATCTGAGATGCTTAATTTGTTAAGATAGTTGTGATTTTACTTTTATGCCCCAAGGTGATAAATAAGACACATATATTACATTAGTAAGACAACGATATGTACTTAAGCCACAGGTGAGGCATTGAACTAGGAGCCTGAAATCTTGAGTTTAAGTTTGAGTCTTCCACTCAAAGCCCAGCCAGGCCACAGTTCAGACATACCTGCAGCCAACACATATTAAAATGCCTGTAATATCCTTTTGATGCCAGATGTAAGATTACATTTCATCAGTTACTACACAGGGGAAAAAGTTATTTGCATTGTTTCATGAAGAAAAACTCAATTTATAGTAAGTTTACAATTTTCAGTCAACAAAATGCAGACTTCCAGCTAATGGAATTATGTTTTAAACCAAGTTAAGTGTGGCAACAAGTTTGTATAATAAGAAATCTCTTTATTACAGAAGAAAATGAAGTTTAATGGTCGTTCTGACCTATGCCACACACCAATAGTTCTCAACTTACCTTAAGAGGACTCCATTTTTAATGGCCTCATGCTCCACTGAATGGCAAAATTTCAAAGGTTACTTCCAGTATAATTGGCCCAGTAGATCAGCATACAGTTTTCACAGCAACAAAGCTTAGGAAGCCACTGTGTCCTGAAACAGAGGTTATATATTCAAAGTATTCAATTAAAGATTGTTTCTACATGCTTATATTAAATGAATTTTAAATAAAATAACCACATTTTGTAGATTTATGTGCTAACAAATTTGTACTAAACAGCTCCCATTTCAACATATAATTTTCTCAGTATTATTTATGCTCTCCTTTAGAATTCTCCCAACCTAAAAATTTTCAGCCATAGGGAATCATCCAATTTTGGCTCCTCTATTGGACTGTGAATGTCTTAAAAGATGTGGACTCTCTCTTATGTTTCCAATGTCTAACAGAGTACCTGACATTCAAGCAATGTTTCAACAAGTGGATGAACCCAAAGCTTTGATTCGTCTCATAACTTCTTGATTTTTTTGCACTTTCAGTCATTGCTTTCTTCTTTTTATTTTTCTGTAATTTTAATTATAAATACAAGATTTTTACTTAGACTTCCTATTTATTTCATATATGATGTCTTTTATCGATGACGACATCCACACTTATAGATGAAATTTGAAGTGTGATTTTTTCTAAGAGATTTTTCCTTATCTTCCTCAATTAGATAATTTTTTTCTCTTCTTTAACTCATATTATTTTTTTACCCCAATTATACCATGAAGTTTATTTGGTTCATTATAGTAGTTACTGAGGATTTGACATATATATTTAAGGCAAGAGTGACTGCTATCAAAAATTAGAAAAAAAGTTATCCATCAATCCAAAATAATATAAACCACATTGTTTTCTGAATCTTAAGTGAAAGTTTAATTTTTAAACTGAGGAATCATTTCAAACCAGAATAAAATGTATAATAGTCTAAAATCATTGAATGAGAACAACATAGGAACTGGAAATTACTCTTTACAAGTAAAGTATTTAATTTTATATAATCCCAGCCTCTTAAAGCTTCCAATTTCTCCTCCTGCTCATTCTCAAGTGACAACACTGCTTCTTATTATACTGATAAAAACAGAAGCAATCAACAAAGAATTTCCACAGGATGCCATGATCAGAACTACCAAGCTACCTGCTTCTGTGTACAACACTGTCTTTACTAAAGTTATTATTGAAAAGTTGTGAGTGTACCTATCTAGAACCAGCTTCTCCACTGTTGCACTGGGCCTCAACTCCTTCTTATCCACTCAGGGACATCACTCCAGTAATTGTCCACACTTTCTCCTGAATCATCAATTCTTCCCTTTCTAATATATTTTTCCCATGATCAATTAATATGTTGAAATACCTTCATCTAGAAAGGAAGAAAGGAAGGAAGGAAGGAAGGAAAGGAAGGAAGGAAGGAAAGGAAGGAAGGAAGGAAAGGAAAGGAAGGAAGGAAGGAAGGAAGGAAGGAAGGAAGGAAGGAAGGAAGGAAGGGAGAAAGAATAGAAGAAAAGAATGAAAAGAAGGAAGGAAGCCCCAAGATTTAATATGTGTTTGTATTAGTCAGGGTTCTTCAGAGAAACAGAACTAATAGAATACATACATATACATACACAAAAGGAGATTTATTATGGAAATTGGATCACATAATTATGGAGGCCAAGAAGTCCCAGGATATGTTGCCTGCAAGATGGAGAATCAGAAAGGCCAGTGGTATAATTCAATCTGAGTCCAGTGGCTGAGAACCAGGGGAGCCGATGTTGTAACTCCCAGTCTGAGGCTGAAGACCTGAGAATTGGGAGGTTGAGAGTGCAGCTGGTATAAGCCCTGAAGTTTAAAGGCCAGGGAACTAGGAGCTCTGATGTCTGAGGTCGAGAGAATGTGGATGTCCCAGCTCAGGAAGAGAGAGGGCAAATTCGCTCTTCTTTCTGCTTTTTTAGTCTATTTAAAAAGTATGGGTGATGCCTACTCACATGATGGGAGTGATCTTCTTTACTCAGTCTACTAATTCAAGTGCTAAACTCTTCTCACAGACACTTCATTGTTACACACTCTCGCCCTCACAGATACACCCAGAAAAATATATTATCAGCTATCTGAGCATGTGTTAGCCCACTTGAGGTTGACATAAAATTAACCATTATGGTGCAATTACAAATACATTCCTCTAAATATTTTCTCTACTGGTTTTTGCTACTTATTTCTCTATTTTGTACAACTTGCTTTAATCCAGCTTCGATCCCATTATTCCACTGAAACAGCTTATTTTGAGATGACAAATAACCTCCTATTGTTAAATTCAATCATTGTCAGTCCCCGTTTTTTAAAAAACTTATTTTATGGGTTGCATTTGACACAGTTGAAGTACTTTCTCCCATGGGTTTCAGAATTCAGTGTTCACTTGCGTAAGTCTAGTCACTTCAAGACTGGCCTTGAGAAGGAGATGGTCTCTTGGAAAATTCCGGAAAATGGGCTGTGGCCAAGTGCTTAATATTATCAATCCAGATACTCCCTCAGCCACAAATTTGAGGGAGCGGAACAGGCCATAAGCTAAAGTTCTACCATATCATATAGCTGCAACAATAGGTATGGACCCCAGCTTCACCTCTTGACTGTATTAGGGGAGGGATAGTGCTCTCCTGATTATGCAATTTAAAGGCCCCCCTCTCCAAGTCCCAGGATTGCCCTCTCCAAGTCTGATATCTGCTTACTAGGTCCTGATGCCCTCCTGAGAGTGATTTTTTCTTCCCAACTTTATTTTGGAACATTTTATGTAAATGGTGTGCCTATATTCACCAGAGAATTGGTATATAGTTTTAAAATTCTTTATTTTGCTTTATCAAGTTTTTATATTAAAGAAAAGTTGGCATGATAATATCAATTATGGAGCTTACTATAGTTTTTGTCAGGGATGAATGGGAATTAGCCTTGGGAATGTGTTAGTCATTTCCCAGAACTCTCTACCTGAAAATCCCAACCAAATTAATACTTACTTGAAACAATTTTCTTTTATTATTTTCAGAAATTTTCTTGAGGCAAAACTGTTCCTTAGTATGCTATGAGATTCCTTAGTAAGACCAGACTCTAGTTTTCAACCTTGATGCCCGTAAATGAGTAACCAGTATAAATTTTATTTCATTCACATTTCCCACCTTAAAATGCTCAGAGCTGTGAAAATGGTTCTGAGCATAGAAAAGGTCTAAATCATCATTTTTGTTCTCTGTTAATAAACATTTCTTTCTTTGTTAATTTTGGTGTCTGCCAAATGCCTCTTTTAACTCTTTGTGATTGTTTATCAGTATGTATTTTGGGCTCCAGAATGGAGAACCAAATTCTATCCTTAGGGACTGCATTTATATTGGTAAAGAGAAGTAGCTAGAGTAATTGGTTGGTATATTTGCACTGGTGAATTAAGACCCTGAGTACTACTTTTCCCTTCAATAGAGGAGTTTTGCTCTTAATTGCATAAAAACATATTTCATTGTCCCTAAGTGGAAAATCATTGTATAAAAATAATTTCCATTTAATAATTTTCATTCTAACTGAAACACACTTTAAAACTCATAATAACTTAATCCTCACAAAATAGAGTTTTAGTATAATTTAAAAAAGCATTTTCCCTGTATTTTTTCCCACACATCTTCCCACAGATAGTATGGTTTTCGTGAGAGAAGAAATTGTAGATTTAATTTTCTGTGCAAATAAAATGTAGTTTATCAATTTTGAAGCATTTTACACTGCTCTAATAAGACTTCCTGAATCACTGAATCCTATCTCAACATAATTTACTTCAGGAAATGCTAAGTGAATGTTATTAACCACTCAGTGTATTACATCTTACAGTGTCTTCAATTGTTTATATTTTATTTAAAATTATTGGAATAAAATTGCATTATGAGCTCACTCAAGACTTGGAGAAAATAAATGAATTTCTCATAAATACTATGAGTCAAATTTAAATTCATATTAATGCAAATATACTTTGCTGGCCTTGAGTGAAACGCAAGTTCATCGTCTTGCTATATTCCTTGGGATTACAACCAAGCCAGCTGTAAGTTTTGGTTATCTATTTAGAAGAGAGTGGTTTGGTAATTACTGTTGGATTAATATACTCATCAAAATGAAATAAGAATGTTTATTCCCAATGAGGTAATATTGTTTTGTCTTACTTTAGTTGCCCGTGTTTTCTCAGCATAATGGGAAATGTTTTTACAGACATAACGGGGAATAGGAATTACCTGATTCTAATTCATGTGGAGATGAGAGCAGACAATAGGACATAAGTTAGCAAAGATCAGTGAGTAACACCTAAATCAAAGAAGAGCGAGGTAATGTGCAAGCTGAGGGGTAAGAGAGAGGTGAGGGTGGACCTGGGAGACAGGCCAGTGGATCAGTACAACAGCAAGAAAACCTGAAACAAACACTGGGGTGCAACTATGACGTCAGAAGAATGATAGAAAAATCCTAGCATAAAAGAGAAAAATATAATTTTAGGAATTTAGGAGACTGTCAGCGCATACCTAAGATGGGCTATGTTGCTCTCTGCATTAATCTGTGTGTATGACTCATATATTTACAGGGTATGGAATGGGAAAAGACAAAAACAGCTTTTCTACCACTAAGATTCACTGACACTAGTGGTGATGAGGTACACTGACAGATTCCCATTTAATTAACTACCTAACTTTTCACTTTTCTGCCTGAGGACTTTCTCTAGAGAGCTTGCTCACCTTGCACATCGGAAGGCCTATAAGTGTTAAAAATTGTATACCTCAGGGAATACTGTCAAGTAAAAATGGACCCTAATGGTGGATAAATGCTGTAGCTTACCTGCACCTTGAGGGTATAATTCTGATGTGAATTTTACACAGTTCTTCAAACATTTATCAATGGGACTGAACCCTGGTCCAATGAGTAGACTGCTTATTAATGCCCGCTTTCATGGCTTTCCTCTTGTCCTGGCCTCAATTTCCCATCACCTCATTTGTGCTTCCAAGGGTCACCTCCCAAATAAACACACGTCCTTGAGGAACTGTATGCTTTAGGAGTAGTTAAGCCAGGAACTGGGAAATAAAAGACATAGACTAAAAGTCAGAACTAATACATTTTCTTATTAGTTCCACTACTTAATATAATTATTGCTCTGAAGTAGTGATTGACTTCGACCATTTTTACCTCTAGAAACATGGATTGTTTACTTATTGGAAATATAATTTGTTGCCATGCTTCTTATCATAGTTAGAGTTTTTATGACCTTAATATATAAGGTTATTTTGCCACATATATTATCCAACGGTAAGTTTAAATCTCTTCCAGACATTGTTGGTCTAAACTGTGAACATTGTAAAATCCATTCATTGTTTTAAAAATCCTCCAACAGATCTAATATTTTATATTGATGGTGTTATTCAAATATTCCTTTGCCAAGTTATATTATCTGATATAACTATAGCACATTTTTAATCATAGATAATCTTCTCTCACATGCTTTCAGAAAATCTAAGGTTTGCTTTTAGGTGCGTGAAAATTAAAGGAAAAAAGTATAGGAACTAGATAACAACAGTAGTCTTTTAATGTATTACAAAGCTACAAATTAATGAAATTTGAATCATTTTTATTTTACATACATCTGACTCATTGGATTCTTCTTGGGAAGTAAGAATCAAGATGTGTGAAATTGAGATGTTTCCAAAGTAATAATGAAATGTTTTAAATTTACTCATTTATTAATGAGCCTACTGACTGATGTTTATGAACATTATTTTGTAACTCAATTTTCCACTTTTTTTTGCAAATTGCATCATTTGTCATAAGCCAAGTCATGATGTATTCTTAATGCACTTTTTAAAAAGCAATAAGTAATTTGTTCTCTTGTGAAATTAACTTAAAATAAATAACTACAGTCCATAATCAAAGATGAGGTAAGAGTGTACATTTGGAAATTTTAAAAAGTATAAAAGAGATAACATAAAGATTCCAAATGAGACAACACAGAACTTGGAAATGGCCAGAATGATACAATATTTTGATCTTTCAAAATGATGATTTTTAGTCGCCAATGCCATTTTACAAAGAGGTATCATCATCATTAGGCAGCTATTTTTGCATATGGAAGATTAACTGAGAACATTATGCCTTCTTTTTTCTTCAAAATTTCCCTCTCAAAAGAATGATTTATATGTTGAAAATGGTGGTGATACAAAGAGTGGCAAAGGAAAACACTGTTTGTGCTGCAAATGAGAGTTTGGGTTTTTGATCATATCTTTTATATGTCCCCTGCAAGCTAGACACATATTTTTCATAATTTGTTATACTAAATGAGTTTGCATTTCTATTTTAAGATACTAAAGTTGACAATATGTTCTCAATAATCATGATAATTCATTATTTTAATCAAGAAATTTTTGAATACTAACATCATATAGGCATTTTTCAAAGCACTGGGGATACCATAAATAAAACCAAGCAGACAAAATATCTGCATTTATGGCATGTACATTCTAGTTATAAGAGACGTACAATAAATGAATTTATAATGTCAGGTGGAGATGAGAGCTAAGGACTGAAATAAAGTAGAATAAAGATGATGGGCAGAGGGCATGCTGGGCAAAGAGGAGGTGGGGAGCTGCTGCAAGACCTGTAAGGTGACAAGTGAAGACTCCACTGATGCCACAAAAATATCCTCATTCATTTTATTCTAGCAATTTAATATCTATAACTTTTTATAGCTTTAACCATTTTACCTTTACTAATGAAATAAAGCTCATCTATTTCCCAAATAGCTAGTACTCAACACCATAAATTGAATAAGCTATCTTTTCTGTGTTTATATAAATTGCTACCCTCATCACATGCTAAATTTCAAAGAACACAGAGACGTGCTTCTGAATTTTTTTGTTTACTTTCACTGCGCTATTTTTGTGCCAAAAGTACACTCTTTCAATAACTCTAATTTTATAATTTTATTTCTTATAGGATAATACCAACCAAATTTATAAATATTAAATACTATTTTTTTCAAACTTTATTTGTGTGTTGATTTTTGTAACCTGTAAATTTGCTTTTTGTTTGATTTTTTTACTTCAAAAGTATTCTGAGTACCCTCTGAATCTGCAGTTTCATATCTTTTTCCCGCTGTGGTTTCCTTTATTTATGACATTTTCTTCTTCTCTTCCTTCCCCTTCCTCCTTTTCATTTGCTGTGTTCTATATTCTTATAATTTCTATTAGAAATACTTTGGAATATAACCTCTGCATCTATTAACTTTTTTCTCACATTTTTAATCTTTGATTCTTTTCACTGCTCTCTAAGGTAATTCCTTGGCTCCATCTTCAGGTTCACTGTTTTTGTCTTCAGTTGTGTCCCTAGTGAGGTTCATCTAATTATAGTAACCATATATTTTTCAAGCAGTTTATTTTTTAAGTGGTTAATTATTTTGATATGATACCTTCTCAACTATCTCAATGGACATTAATTAGATATATAGAGAGATACATACATACATATATATAATTTTATTCTTTTTCTTTATTAATTCTTTTCCTTGGTGATAGTTATTCTGCTTTTTGTTTGTTTGTTTAGTGTTCTTTTTCATTGTGTTTTATTTTCTAAAAGCATTGTTGATTCTTGTTTGCCTGTTCATATGTGGAGCTGAAGGCCTAGATTAACTGGTATCTGGAATTTATTTTCTCATCCTCACCATAAATTCCTAGTACTTGGACATATTGTCCCATCTCTCAGGAAGGGTCTGGTATCAATTCTGGGAGTACGTGATATCAAGAATTTCCACTTCAAAGAGAAATATTTTCAGAGTTATGTTAGGGGCAAACTCCATAGTCGGGCAAAAACTGTTTATCCCTTTCCTCCTATCACCTGTAACCTACACCATTATTTGTAATTATTTTAGGCACTGATACGCTTCTCTATAGCCCCCAAATCACACTTGGAGTATTAATATAAATGTTTTAACATAGTTTAGAACTTAATATCAAGTCTTTATTACAAATTATACTACATAGACCAAAAGCTCAATAGTTACAGGGAAATAGAGAGACATACACAGATCTGGCCCAATGCTCTAAATACAAACTTTTAATTGACTTCTGATGAGCACTCCAGACTATTTTTGCTATTTGTATTTGTTGAGTTTGGTCAGGTAGGTTTTTTTTTTTTTTTTTTTTTTTTTTTATGCTTTTTAAGGAGATCAGTTCTCTCCTTCCGTTCTAGTCTGGTGTTATTAAATTTATTATTTATGTTTTCTTCAAAAT